>CAIGRQ010089926.1:0-17045 GCA_903798375.1 Fraxinus sp. D2006-0159
TAACAAAAAAAAAATATTTTTTTATATAAATATGAAAAATTCTATATTTTTATAATTTTATTTATACAATCATATGAGCCAAACCGGAACGAACCACGACCCGTGACCCGCATGGGCTCGACCCGGATGGGTCAGCGGGCGGGCTTTTTTTCACGCGGGTCGTTACCGAGCTCACATGTTGACCGGCCGACCCGACCCGGACCACCCGGATTGACGCCTCTAAAACAACTTCTAAGCTCTAATCTTGAAAGTTATTGTTCTCTTCGAGTCTCTTTTGATTACTTGTTTTTCAACGAATGACGATTTGAACCTTTGGATGCTTAATATAATGGTCATATTCAAAATAAATAAATAAATAAATAAAATTGGCAACATTTAATAAAATGATATATTTAATTTATTAAAATATGCTGAATGTTTTGAAATCGTGTATTTCATCAAACTAGTTCAACTTGCAGTAAAACTCGAAGTAATTAAGAATTTTAATGTTACTTCAAAACAAATCAAATTTAACAAATAAGGTACTTCGTGAAGAGAATCCATTGGTCAGCCATCAATCGTCGTCCAGCATGCTAATTTTTACTTGAACTTTGTAAATAAAGAGGGATGAGTATAACAAATCATTTTCAATGAGATGCTTGATACTCCATATTCAAACCAAACGTGAAATTATGCATAAATTCTCTTACCAACATAAAATGAGAATTATCACACCATGAAAAATGATCATTCTAGCAAGAATCGTAAAATAACATGAAAGCTAATTGATACCTTGAGGTACACCTTAAAATGTGTCATGATTTCTCTTGAAGGAGCACTGAACTGAAGTAATTAAATTCATACATAACAACGTATTCGAAAAGATGTGGAAAAACCACTAATAGCACTGAGCACCACACCTTTCGAAGATAAACGTGGAGAACAAAATTGTAGAAAACGAGATTCTTTATTGCAAATCCAAGGACATAATAATAGAGACAGAGATATAGAGAGGGAAAGAGAGAATAGCTAATGGGAAATTTGCTCGAGAAAATTGGAGTGAGACGACAAGGCAATATCATGCGTTTATATAGCAGTTCGGATTGAAGTCTTCTGAATGGTTTAGGACTTGGAGTTAACTCCTTCAAATCAAAAGTGATTTTTTTATTTTTTTTGTTTAATTTAAATTAGTATTAGATTATGATAACGATAATGGATAAATATTAAAGTCTTCTGCTAGAATTAAACAACTAGTATTTATAGGTAAAATTAGAATAGTTTGATTGGGATTAGAATTGTATCATAATTAATTAGTTATTATCCTAGATTATGTAGATAATGAATAATTAAGTATCAAATACATATAGTACTTGCATGACGTGTCGAAATATGAAGGACTAAACCACAAACTTCAATCCTAGTTCAATTCAATAACTGTGAGGTGATAAGCCTTGTTGGTTTAAGATATGACATAAACTTTCTAGACTTCGGAGACATCCTAGCCAAATTGAAATATTATGTGGTGATAATATTTTAATTGGTTGAGGATAAAGGTAATATAATTTATATCATTAATTTATCTAATTGATTTTTCTTTAAAACGGTAGTGACCAAAACAAATAAAGATGATGGAATGGAAAGTATTTTAATTATTTATTATTTCATTTACATCTTTATTCTTTTATTGATTCTATCTTAATTCAAACTTATCCAAAATACCTTTTTCTCAAGTCTAGTAGATGATAAATTATAAGCTATTAAACGAGTTCAATATTACTATAGTAATTTAGTCTAAATCGAAAGCTAATATTATTAACTAAGTAGTTTTCTTATTTGGCTCTAACTTGAGTTTAACTTATTTAAATTAACTTTTTCTTGAGTCCATAATTTGAAATTTATTACGGGCTTTAAAATAAACCTAATATTGATAGGTTAGTTCTAACTCCTTCAATAGTCAACTATTTGTCCCAATTAAATAAAATTATAAAATTTAATATTTATTTTCGCTTTTGTACCGTAACCATAAGGATTTTCATTAGATCTAAATTAACTATTGAGCATAACAAATTGACTTGCATAAGGACTTAACTGGACATGACATTAAAGTTGAAGGCCCCGACTCCACATCAAATCCCTTGGTCTAGACCACCCATTGCTCGTTTTCTTTAACAATCTTCATACGCTTAAGAGTTTTGGTGGGATGAAGAGATATGAAAGCCTCACCAACCAAAGGGATGCTGAAGTGTTTGGAAATTTTGGTAAGTAGAATACCGTAAAGTAAAGCATTGATGTTTCCTGTGGAATGAACAATTTCATATGTCCAATGACAATAGTTGGAAAATCCGATTTTTTCCCAACCAAGGAGTCGGGAAGAAAGAGATCAAAATTGTTAACTTCAGACCTTTCCGAGGGAGTATAATATGCGCAGTGATATTTTTGTAGTAGTTTACAAGTTAAAGTGAGTTTATTTGCACTAACTTTGGTAGGATTTTCAAATTTTTTTGCCCGTTAATCGATGACAAGCTAAAATACTATTATATCCCTCAAGAGTAGGATCAATCTTATGTTTAAAAATTGAATTAATCTATTTGTACAACCGAGGTTCACAACCTCGGTTGACAATCACTCACATGCATGTGGGGTCCGCACGTTTAAAAAAGCCAAAAATAAGAAAGCGGACCCCCCATGTGAGTGGTTGTCAACCGACGTTGTCAACCGGCGTTGTACACGTAGCACGGTTGTTAAAAATTTGATTTTCACATTTGGGAAGCTCAAGGATAGTTTTGATAAGATTTTTGTGATGTCGATCCATGTGTTTTTAAGTAAACAAGAAATCCAATCCGCCCTAGGAGTAACATTCATGTTTTAATAAAAATCTTTCATGAGTAGAAGATATGCATTTTCTTCCAAAGTGGATACTGAAAACCAACCTATATTTTCAAAATATTTTTCAATATGAAATCCAGGGGCTTCAATAGTAAAACCCTCAAAATCAACATTCTTGCCCATGAGAATGAGTGATTTTTCAAAAGAATTCTCTGACATCTACGGTTCGTCCTCCGAAAAAGAAGTTGGTAACCTCTCTCTCCTTGGTTTCTTTCCTGGCATCTTGACTCTTGGCATGATGGAAATTTGGTTGAAAGACTTGAAAATGAAAAATCAGGACTTAGGATTCGGACTTCAGAATGAGTGAGAGATTTTGGTGGATGAAATTTAGAGATTTTGTTAGATTTGAAATGTGAGAGTGATGGGTTTTTGATTTTGAGTGAGTGTTTTAGAGATTGAAAATGAAAATGGATAGGTTTAGAGTAGATCTACGGAGAGAAATGGGAAAAATGAAGAAAAAATGATGGAGAAAAATGACCTTTTCACATTTTTAAAAACTAATTTCGCGACCTTTCCGGATGTATGGCTTCAAATATCTAATTTTTGTGTCTATCCAGACTGAACGTCCGATTCTTTTTTTCTAAATGGCATTTGAACCTCTGTTTCCTCATTCGCTACTCTATATGGAAGTATGATTTCAAGGATGGACTAATAAATAGATTGTACACATAAAATCAACAATTATACAAATAAATTAACACATGCAAATAATAAGCCACGTACTTCAAATTCATAATACACAAACCACTTCGAATAAATGAAAATCTACTGAGAGCTAGTGGTTAAGTAAGAATATTGACCAATTGATTTTTCATATTTATAAATTCTAATGAAATATCCCCCTTTTGTGCATGATCTCTCAAAAAGTAATGTTTAATTCCAATGAGTTTAGTTAGAGAGTGAAAAATAGGATTTTTTTTTTTTTTTTAAAATAAACTTATGGCACTTTTGTTATCACACATGATAGATATATGGTCAAATAACAAGTGATAATCACTAAGGGTTTGTTTCGTCCCTAGAACTTGTGCAAAACAATTAGCGGTGGAGATGTATTCGGCTTTTGACAGTAGGCAATGAAACGGAATATTGTTTCTTACTAAACCACGAAACTAGTGCAAAGCCTAGAAAATGATGTGTTCCGCTAACACTCTTACGATCAATTGTACAACTGGCTCAATCGACATTCAAATAGCTAAGCAAGTCAATATGGGCGCCTTTAGATACCAAAGACCTAAAGTTCTAGTACCACTAAGATATCAAAAGTTTTGTTTCATGGCACTAAAGTGTGATTCTTTAGAATTGGATTGAAATCTAGCACACAGTAAACACAAAACATAATAACGAATCTACTTACAGTTAAGTTGATGAGGGATCTGATCATACCTCGATATTTGTTACATCAGCGAAAGTACATTGATCATCTTTGTCAAGTTTTAAGGATGAGCTCATCGGAGTGTTCATTGGCTTCAGTTCTTCCATTTCAAATCTGTTGAGCATGTCCACTATATACTTATTTTGACTAATGAATATTTCATAACTAGTTTGTTAAATTTGAAGTCCAAGGAAAAATTCGAGTTCTTCCATCATGCTCATTTTGAATTCTCTGCTCATATATTTAAAAAACATTTCACAAAGAGAAACATCAGTTGTACCAAAAATAATATCATCAACATAACTTTGAACAATAATCATCTCATTCTTTTTAGTTTTGATAATAAAAAAAAAACAAAGAAAAGAAAAGGTAGTATCCACTTTACCCATTGAGAAACCGTTTAAAAGTAAAAACTTGCTCAATCTTTCGTACTATGCTCTAGGTGCTTGCTTTGAACCGAAAAGAACTTTTCCAAGTTTGAAAACTTAATCCAGATACTTGTGATCTTTGAAATCGGGGGTTGCTCTACTGAGACTTTTTGTATGAAACCATTTAAAAATGAACTTTTAACATCCATTTGATGAAGAGTGAATCCTATAATGGCAAGTAAATACAAGAAGCATGCGAATAGAATCTAATCTAGCAATCGGTGCAAAAGTTTCCTCTAAACCGATGCCTTCTTCTTGATTGTAACATTGGGTCACCCATATAGCCTTGTTACACACGATTATCCCTTTTTCATCTCGTTTATTTCTAAAAAACCATTTTGTACCATTAATGGTTTGAATATTTGGTCTAGCAACTAAATCCGAAGCATGATTTATTTCAAATTGATTTAGTTCGTATAGAATCCAAAATTCTGCAAACTCGACTTTTTTAAAATTCTTTAGTTCAATTTGCGAAAACAATGCACAACTATTGAAATGATTTCTAGTAAAAGATCTAGTACTTATACCTTTGGATAGATTGCCAATAATAAGTTCTTTTGGGTGAGAATGAACAAACTCCCATTCCTTAATTAGACTTGGATCATTTTTTTACTTCGGAATATTCTACTTCACCTTGCTTCTTCCTCATGTTGATCTTTAGGGTGATCTTCCTTGTGTTTAATCTTGTATGTTCATTTGTTCGAAAAGAATCTCCAAACCTACATTATTGACAATGCATTTCTTTTGATCAAGAGGATTAGTTTCATCGAAAGTTACATGCATAAATTCTTCAACTACTAATGTTCTTTTGTTGAAAACTCTATAAGCTTTACTAGTTGATGAATGTCTAAGAAAGATTCCAATATTGAATTCTGAATCAAATCTTCCCAAATTTTCTTGCATTTAAAATAGCGCACTTGCAACAAAAAAACATTGAAATAAGCGATATTGGAAACTCTATTTTTCCAAAGTCCATAAGGAGTTTTTGTTTTCTTTCGACTAACTAAAACTCTATTGACAATGTATCAAGCAGTGTTAACGGTTTCAACCTAAAAATGTTTTTGGCAAACTATTTTCATTTAGCATAGTCCTAGCAATTTCTTACAATGTACGATTTTTCCTTTCTACTATACCATTTTGTTGAGAAGTTTTAGAAGTCGAGAAATTGTGTTCATATCCATTTTCCTTGCAAAAATTATCAAATGCGATGTTGTCAAATTCTGCACCATGATCACTTCTAATAGTTGTAATAGTATATCCCTTCTCATTTTTAACATTTTTTATAAAAGTGTTTAAGACCATGTTCAGTACAGCTTAAAATCCAATTAAAATTGAAATTATGGTCGTTATTGGGTCACACTCGTCTAATAAAAGTCAACAATAACGGATAGTTTTTCAATTTTAATCCGATTTTAATCTCTACCGAACACTCCCTAAATACATTCAAAGCTTCGACATTTAGCTTTAAGAATAATACCCAAGTGTCTAGAAAAATTGTCAACAATGACGAATGCATAATGTTTACCACTTAAGCTAGTGGTTCTAGATGGTCCAAAAAAATCCATGTACAGAAGTTGTGATGGTCATGTCGTTGAAGAATATTGATTTGATTTAAAGGAGCTCTTTACTTGCTTTCCAAATT
This sequence comes from Fraxinus sp. D2006-0159, assembly GCA_903798375.1. NCBI lineage: Eukaryota > Viridiplantae > Streptophyta > Magnoliopsida > Lamiales > Oleaceae > Fraxinus > Fraxinus sp. D2006-0159. The sequence goes on from CAIGRQ010089926.1 coordinate 6,308, forward strand.
GACATAATTTCAATTTTGGCAAGCCTTTAACAAAATCATGTTTGGAAACTTTTTAAAGTAGGTCCATACTAATATAACCATATCTTCTATACCACAACCAAGCATCATTATTTAAACTTGACAAATATTTTTCATTACTTTCAAATTCAATATTTATGATAAACATCTTTATTTTGGCCTCCTATTAACATCATATCTTTCGATGTAGCATCCTAAATAAGGCATTTGGAAGAATCAAATTTAATACGATAACCTTTATTGTGATTCACTAAGGGTGCATTTGGTTGCCAATTTTTCATGGAAAATGTGTTTTTTCCACCTAATTTTCTACTTTTGTGATGTTTGATTAACAATTTTTCCAAGGAAAATATTTTCTTCCTTTTGGTCACGTGACCATATTTTCCTTGAAAACGAGAAAAATACTTTCTTTAGAGAGAGGTGGTTTTTATTTTTCAAGTAATTAACTCTCTCTTTCTCTCTCTCATATATTCCCTCTCTCATCTACCCACTAATAAATATGAATAAGTATGATATTTTTTAGGTTGAAAACTAAATTAATCAAGCACGTTTAATTAATAATTTTCATACAAATAATTGGTACACAATTGAATTACCTAGAATTTATTTTTGGTCCATGCAAATTAATGCATGTAATCAAACTCACCCTAATACTAAACAAGTTGTGTTTGAGATTACTCACTCATAAAACATTTTCAATTAAAGGAGATGAGTGGTTACCGCTATTTCCAATTCCAATGATCTTTCCTTTTACACTATCTCCAAATGTGACATGATCTCCATCCTTCTTTTTGAACTTTGATAGTAACATCTTATCTCCAGTCATGAGCTTTAAGATTTCTCTTGCTTTGGGTGAACTTGTAAATAATCTTAGTTAAATTTTCAACTCTCTCTTTTAAAGAGGAATGTTCTTCAATCAAGGATTTGAAATCAATTTTTGCTTTTTCAAAATCCTTTTGAGATTCTAAAATTATCTTTACTTCATTTTTCAATTAGGAGCGTTTCTTATCAGAGTGATTTAAAACAAGTTTTTCAAATTCCCCAATCATCTCATCATAAGAAATAGATAATTCTTCACATGAATATTTTTCATTAGAATTCATCTTATCTTCGATCACCATGAAACACATATTTACAACTTCTTCTTGACTTCCAATTTCATCACCATCTTCGTCATCACTTTCATCCCATGTCACTTGGAGTGATTTCTTTTTTATAAATCTCTTCTTATTTTGACACTTGGTTCTCTTGTGATTGGGTTTGTCACAATCATAGCAAATGATCTTTTTGCTTTTCTATTCCCCCTTTCCCTCTTTCTTTTAAAATCATCGATTGTTGTCAAAACTTCTCCATTTTTTTTACAAGAAGAACTAGATCATCAAATTCTTCATCACTTATATTCTTGCTTGTAGTGGCTTCATCAATTGTCAATTTTAAAGCAATTTGGCATTTAGAAGGCTCATTTGATTCTTCTTTGCTTTTTATTGTTTTCTCTTTTGTTTCGGCATTATTGAGCTCATAAGTCATCAATGCTCCATAGAGCTCTTTTAATGGTTATATGTTGACATCCTTGGAGTTTTCTACCAACATCCTTAGAAAGATCCAATCCTTCAATAGAGACCTAAGCATTTTACTTTCAAGTTCACCATGAGTAAATTTTCAGTTAATGCCTTGGAGGTAGTTAATAATATGGATGAAGCGAGTAATCTTGTAAACAATATGTTCATTTTATTTCATGAAGAAATCTTCAAAGTTTTTAACCAAAAGATTTATTTTGGTTTCTTTTATTTTGCTACTACCCAAGTGAGTTCTTGGGCATGCCAATAGCAAAAGTGGAGTAACATGTGCTAATTTGATTAATTTCATTTTTATCTAAAGCACATTAAAGCATATTTTTGGCTATAGCATTGAAAGAGAATTTTCTTTTATCTTTTTCATCGAACTCCTCTCTAGGTTTTGAAATGGTTTGATCCGATTTTCCATCAACTTTAATAATATTTGTAGGCATGATAAGTATATTTTAAACACTTATTTAGACCTAAAAATGTAGATTTTTAATATTTTTTTTTTGAACAATTATAGCCTAATTTATTGTATATTTCGTTTATTAGGTCAAACTTGATGAAAGGGAGTTGAATTGAAAGAAAGAAGAGAAAAAGGGCAAGATCCAAAATTTGGGGATTACAATGTAAATTTTCAAAAGTTGTGTCAAACCTCACAATAACGATGAAAGGAAGTGGAATTGAAGTAAAGAAGCGGAAAAGGGGCAAGATCCAAAATTTGGGGACTACAATGTGAATACTCAAAATTTGTGCCGAACCTCACAATGACAATTCAAGAATGCTATGGGTCAATTGGATGCATTTAGAAGTGGAGTGAAATATAGGGCTTGTTCGAGCCCCATTTTTTTTTTTTTCAAAAAAATCATTTTTGATATTGTTATGATGGAAAATGTATAGTTAAAAAATAAGGAAAATTTTTTAGTTTGTGTGTACTATTGTTTTATTAAAGATTGTGTGGTTGAAATGAGGTCAAATCACTGTTCAAAAATTCATTTTAATATGAAAAATGGGGTTGAAACAAGCACATAATCTAAATATCTTCACAAATCAATTTTCAACTTCTAAATTCATGTTTTTGACACTTTTGAGGGAGTTCCACACTATTTAGGGGAGAAAAACACATAATCATCAAAATCAAAGAGCAAAAGATAGGGTTTGAAGACTTTTGAGGTTGAAGAAGATTCTTTGTGCAATATCCAATTTTTTTCACGATCAAGATTTCAAAACCCGGTTATGAACTCTATACTTTTTGTTTTTATTTCATTATTATGAGTACCTAAATTCATAGATAGGGCAAACAATCAAATCTATGTGCAGCCCTTTATTTCTTTTATTCAAGATTCTAGTTCTTTAAATGCTTATGTGTTGATTTTATTCATGAATTTAATACTTTGAACACTTTGGTCAATTATTCAATGATTTTGTGAATCTATTATGAATCGAGAGATGAGTTTTAGATTTAGATCACATATTAAAATTCAATATATTAGTATAATGTGTAGAGATACTTATAGTAATTATTGCAATCATTGAGAGCTAATATTTCATTTAACGAAAATGGATTCGCATAGAATATGAAATTGAATTAGTTAAATTGACTCAATGAGAACTTGAGAGAGGTAAATTGAATACTTTAAAAGAATTCAATCGAACACTACATTAGTAATAAATCTTGATTGGCAAGTTAAAGGAGACCCATAGGTAAAATTGTAAGTCCTAGCATCTACATTCATAATTTTAAAACCTAAATTCGATAAATTATGTACATTAGATAATTTGGTTTAGTTAGAATAATTTAGACACCAATCACAAACCTTATTGTTTGTTTTCGATCAAATTAAAGTTAGGAATAATTTAACCAAATGCTAGATAGTAGTCCTCGTGGGAACGATATCCGAACTCATTGGTCCACTATATTACTTGTTTTCCACTATTATTTTATATTCTTCTTCCAACAAGGTTTTATGCTTGCATGTCGATGGACTAACCCATCTGATGTCTACTATAGACCACCCAATAGATGTTTTATGTTCCTGCAAAACAATTAGTAGCCTTTGCTCTTCCAACTCAATCATCTCATTTGCAATAATCACAGGGAGTGTGATGACTCTCCCAAGTAAGCATACCTTAGATGTGATGACAGTTGTTTGAGCTCAAGATTTGGTACTTTCTGAATAGAAGGTAGTGGTTTACTAGGTCCTCAACCAAGTTCCTCAAATTGTCTTCTTCTAATGGGCGGTATAGACTCTACAATGTAGGTGATCTGGCTTATCTCTTCAACTGTTGATTTTTTATCTTGTGAGTGTACAAGAAGATTTCAAAGTGGTCTTGGGGGTGATCAAAATGAAAGTCTCATCCACAACCAAATCTACCATATCAATACGCAAACAACTATCTGATTCAGTAGGATAATTGATTGCATCGAAGACGTTGAATGTCACATGCTCATCATTCAATCACAATATCAATTGTCCCTTTTGAACATCTATTAAGTCCCGACATATTGCAAGAAATGATCTTCCTAATATCAATGACACGTCATTGTCCTCATCAACCATGTCCAAAATGTCAAAATTTGTCGAGTAGATAAATTTATCTACCTTCACCAGTATATCTTCTATAATTCCTTTGTGAAATTTTACGGGCATGTCTGCCAGCTGCAAAGAGATCGATGTTGCCCTTGCCTCTCCTAAGTTTAGTTTCCTAAAAATAGAGTAAGGCATAAGGTTAATGCTAGCACCTAAATCATAAAGAACCTTATCAAATGTCATGTCACCAATGGTATAAGGGATAGTAAAACTCCCTGGATCCTTTAATTTAAGTAGCAGCTTATTTTGTGAGATGGCATTGCATTCGTCATTCAACATAACCATTCCTAACTCATCTAGCTTCTTCTTGTTTGTAAGTATTTCCTTCATTAAGCTTGCGTAACAATTGGGCATTTGTACAAGTGTATCCACAAATGGTATATTGATATGCAGCTTTTTGAATACCTCAAAGAATTTCGAAAACTGCTTGTCCAGCTTATGCTTCTGTATCCTATATAGAAATGGGAGGTTGAACGATTTCTTTGGCGAGAGCGGTTACCTTAACCTTTGGATCCTTTGATACTTTCTCTTGTTCTTTGTACTGCTCAAATTTCTTCAAGCGTTCATCAACCAGGGTAGATACCTACTCTTCTATAGAATTGGTCTCTTCACATTTGTTGACGTTGAAAATTGTATGAGCAAAATTTAAGCCAACTTCCAAGAGAAATACGACTTTTGATCCATTGTTGGCATCAAATTACAAGTGATTGGGCCATTTCTTTCTATTTCTTCAGGAGATATTTGAAATATGGATATTACAAGAAGATATATATTGTGTAAAAGTCATCCCCCTTCTCTTTCTCACAATTTTCCCTTTTATAGGAGAGAGGTTACATTCTCCATTAATTTCCTGTCTAATCGTCTGCAATTCCGAGATGAAGAAGTACACATGTGGAAAGATGTAATTAGCTACCGAGCTTGATCTAGCAATCCTCATGATGAGTAGATCTTGCAGGTGGACCCCAGTAATTAATGAATGTGTCTTGGAAAAAGGATTTAATCATGATTACTAGAAACTGATGTATATGTTGGTGAAAGATTATCCGTTGTGTACTACTCTGAATGGCTGGATTATTGATCTTGTCAGTGATCCTTTATCATTAAGATTCACTTGCCATTAAAAGACTACACAAGCTTCTCAGACTCGCTATCCATTCGACCCGACCTCATAACATCGAACTTCCATTATCACGTACTGGTCACGTGTAATAATCTGACCAGAACTTAACCATTATTGGATAGCCGAACTCATCTTTTATCGTATGTATTTACTTCGACCTTAATGACTTCGGAGCTCAACTCGTCAAAAACATTTATCTCAGGTAATTGTATCCCACTGCGAGTAGTGGTATACTTGATACGTGGTTCTTTTTTCGATACTCACATGCAGAGTCTATGTTAGCCTTGTTTATCGAATTCAGACCAATGTAGTAGTATTGCATATGAAGCCATTTCTGCAATCTGTGTTGTTGGCATTGGTGAAGTAAACTCGTGTCTCGTTCACAAGCCTCTAAATAGTATTTTCAGTCTAGTTGTTGCAATGTGGTAATCTGGTCCCTCAACTTGGCAATCGTTTTCGGTGAAAAATATTTGCTAAGAGATTTCTAACTCAATTGGTTCTATGTAGTGATGGTCTGAGGTTGACAAGTGTCTAGCCACTCTCTGGCTAAGTCTCTCAATGTGTATGGAAAAAGCTTAATCTGATTGTTTCACTAGATACTCAATAGTTGCACATATATCCAGAAATCTTAATATATGAGCGTTGAGATTCTTCGAAGCTCTCCCAAAGAATTGTAGCGCATTTTGGAACATGTTGATCACATCATTCCTCAAGTAGAAGTTTGTCTAACCAAACGTCAGATATAATATGCTAGATTGGCTTTCTACAACCAGTAGAACCATATACTCCCCCATTAGCCTTGCATTTTCATTAGCTGCAACCACATTCGGTTGTGCTGCTTCCAAGTTAGCCCCGATGACTATTTGATTTGATTTCCCCCGCCATATCTTTCTCTTTTTGTTTTTGATATTTTTCCAACTTTTGTCTTTTTTGAAGGTTGAATGTCTGTTCGATCTCCGGGTCAAATTGAACAAGATCACCGGTTCTCGAACTTCGTATACATGTTCTCGAAAAAGTAAGCAGGAAACACTATATTTTTTTATATACTAAACTAAAAAAAAGTAAAATTCAGATCAAAGCTAAAATTAACTAAACGTAACAAAAATAGTAGTCCCCGACAATGGTGTCAAAAACTTGATCCTTTGAAAACACGCAAGTGAACAGGATCATGAACAAGTAATAGATTAGTGTGTAAAGTGTCGAACCCACGAAGACTAAGTATTCAATCGAGTTCAAAATAATAGTAACCTTAATCGAATAGCAAATAGATTTTGAGTTTTCTATACTAATATCTAAATTATCATTAAATTGGAAAGAAATTTAACTGGTTTGAATTCAAATATGTGAAAGTATTGCTAAGATGTCAAACCCCCTTGTAATTCCTTTTTAGTATGACGAATTAAAGTGATAATTTGCAATCAAACTTGTTGGTCAATGTTTCTAATTTAATTGAAAACCTCACTCGATAATTATCGAATTTATTCTCCTCATGTGACCTTCCTATCTCTCGATGGAAACTAAGAACATGATAAATGCATTAACGAACTAGAACATCTTTATGAACTATGCAAAGTATAGAGGTATATCTAATGGGAACATGATAAATGCATAAAACGATCTAGAACACCTATGAAAACGATGTAAAGCACAGAGGTATACCTCTATCCCCTATCGAACTTTATAATATTTATTATTTTTAGCTAAAAACCTATTATGTCTCTCGATAATAATAGATTCCAATAAATCATCTCAATTAGTTGCTAATTAATTGAAAAGTCTATGAAAACAATAATAAATAGCCAAGAAAATAAATATATTAGTCGTCAAGATAATTAATAAATATTAAAAATTTCAAAACAATGGTTCATCTCATCCGAGCAATGTATAAAACTAGCCTAACATATCGAAATTATAAGAAATCATATTTAAGTGAAAAGATATAACCACGATTTTTTATTAATTCAGAAGATGAAGATGAATCTTCAAATCTTGAATCGCTTCAATGGTTTCTTGATGAATCTCCACTTGCACCTTCTTTTCTTGCCCAAAAATCAAGTTTGAATCTTCAAAAAAACTATAAATCTCTACTTGGTTGAATTCTTGCAAAGTCCATTCCACTTAGTTGAAAATCACGTCCAATTTGACTTTCAAAAGAGTTTCAATCGAAAAAGAAAAGTTGCATTTGCGACCGGATTTTTTCTCTACACAATAGTCATTATTTTGACCATAACTTTCTCTTTCGATATCCGAGTGATTCAAAGTGAGTTGGAAAGCTAACTCAACGGGATATAACTTTACTAGAAATATAAATTTCCCAATTCAGACGTTTACTGTACCAAAAATGGGTCTCAATATTTGGCTAAAAATCTGGAATATAATTTGTGCGATTGAAAATATTTTGATCATATTCCATTCTTTTTTGTGTTCTAATCCCATCCAATTGTCTCCTAGAAATATTCAAAATATCTTCTTGTGTCCGAATCAACTAATGAATAATTACAATTTAGTTCTCAAAGTTTGGATTTTGCCCTTTTCACCAATTTTCGTTTATTTCTTTGATTCCTTGTTCAACCATTAAGTTTACCTTTATAACATAAAATACAAAAATTTAGGATAATTTTGTCAGAAGAACTATCTATAAGTACATAAAATACGCTTACCAAATCTTACAAGTGATGAAGTAAAAATTTGACCATCAAGGGTCGGGAATTGAAACAACTCGTGAATTTATAGTGGTTTACTTATTTTTTCGCATAGTTTTGCATTAGAAAATTAGATATTGATGTTGGTAATGTGACCTTGAAGTTGTTTATAGATTTAATACAATGATTCCAATCCTGAGACAAAATGATAGGTTATCTAACCAAAACCTTTTTGCATGTTTGTGTGTTTGTTAGGTTATGGTTTTGATTGAGGACAAACAAATGTTTAAGTTTGAAGGTATTTGATAAGTGTATTTTAAATAGTTATTTGGACCTGAAAGTATAGATATTTAGTAACTCTATTGAACAAGTATAACCTAATTTATTGTATATTTCGTTTATTAGGTGAAACTTGATGAAAGGAAGTAAATTGAAATAAAGAAGTGAAAATTGACGGAAAAGGGCAAGATTCAAAGTTTGGGGACTAAAGTGTAAACACTCAATCGAACCTCATGATGAAGATTCAAGAATGCTAGGTGTTTGGATGCAATTAGAAGTCAAAAATGAGTGAAATATAATCAAAATATTTTCAAAAATCAATTTTCAACTGAACAAGTATGTTCTAGATTTTTAATCAGATATTGAGACCCCTTTTTGACCTAATAAATGTTCAAATTGGAAGGACGCTACTTTTGGTAAAATTGTAGTCATTTGAGTTATCTTTGCAACACAATTTGAATCGTCTCAATTGGATATTGGGAGAAAAAGTTATAATAAAATACTAATGGAAGTACAGCGTAGATTTTCACCCGACAGGTGGCACCGCGAGGCCACCATGATGGCAAAGAAGCACCATCAAATTCCACAATACAGAGTCACGACACCACTTCTATGGCCCCGAGGCGCAACCTGAGTATATTTAGGGCTTTTGGCTCTTTTTGAAGTTCATAAAAACCATAAATGTAGGCGAGTATAAATACATGTTTTTGACATTTTTGAGGGAGTTCCACACAATTTGGGGTAGAAAAACACATAATCATCAAAATTATAGAGCAAAAGCTAGGGTCCAAAGATATTTGAGCTTGAAGAAGTTCTTGGTGCAAGATCTAATTTTTTCCATGATCAAGATTTCAAAACCCGAATATGAACTCTGTACTTTTTGTTTTATTTCATTATTATGAGTACCTAAATTTATAGCTAGGGTGAGCAATTTAATCTGTGTGACCCTTTTATTTCTTTTATTCAAGATTCTAGTTCTTTAAATGCATAGGTGGTTATTTTATTCATGAATTTAATGCTTTGAGTTTTTGGCTAGTTATTCAATGATTTTGTGAATGTATTACGAATTGAGAGATGAGTTTTAGATTTAGACCACGTATTAAAATTCGATAATTTAGTATAACATGTAGACATGCTTATACTAATTATAGCTGTCATTAGATGAATTCTTAGAACTAATATTTCGTCTAAGTAAACTGATTTGCATAGAGACATAAAATTGAGTCATTTAAATAGACTCAATAGATATGAATCTTGATTGGAAAATTAATGGAGATCCATATGTAAAATTTTAAGTCCTAGTACCTACATTCATACTTTTAAAACCTAAATGCGATAAATTGTGTACGTTATATAATTTAGTATAGTTAGAATGTTTTAGACACTAATCACAAACCTTATTATTTGTTTTCAATCAAGTTAAAGTTAGGAATAATTAAAAAGAAATCCTAGATAGTAGTCCTCATGAGAACGACATCTAAACTCGTTGGTCTACTATATTACTTGTTACAATTCGTACACTTGCAAGATATAAAAAATGACAAGAAGTTTTTGGCGTCATTTCTGTAGACTATTTTTATTTAATATTGATTTTAAATATCTATTGCTTTTGTTGATTTTTTTGTTTTTCTTTTTTTCAATTGATTTACTTATTTTTCTTGAAAGAGAATGAAAAGAAGCAAGAGGTTAAAAATTCACAATGATTGACCCCGACTTAAATAAAGGTGACGTGTTCTTTGGAGAATTCCCCTTCAAACAAGAACTTAAAAAGTATGGATACAATCAACCTATCGTATTTGATAAGAATGGCTGGCTGAAGGGATTAAATATCAAATCTATTGTTTATGGGGGGATTGGACCAACTTGTGAATATTGTGGCGCATTGTATTGTACTAAAAATTGCTTGTTATTGGCAATTCCAGAGGAAGTAAGGAAAGTCATCTTCGATGATCCATATGAAGAACAAGATGATGGTGGTGAAATAGTTACAAGAGATGTCATCATGCAATAATATAGAAGGATTGAAAGAAAAAGGAATTTTAGATGAGCCAAATAACATGCCAAATGAGGATCTCTTCATTATTCAACCTCGAGGAACCAACTAAAGAAGAAGTACATGTAGAAACGAATAAATTAATCACAAAGGAGCCAAAATGAATTAATGGCATTCAAAGAAGATGGGATTGGCATGCAAACCTCCAATTCCATTGATTTTATCATTAAAGTCTATGAGGAAATTGAAGTATTCTTAGTTGAGTTCGAATTGGGCAATTTAAGCAAGTCATACTGTATTCAAAAGAGCAAAGTACGATTTTGGAGGACGTATGAAATATGAAACAAATTCAAATTGAGCAACAAAAGTAGGACCCCCAAAGCCATGAAACACTTGTGAGTACGTCTAGCTAAAGAGTTTAAATTAAGCGTGTATGACGGATTTCGCATATATTAAAATACAGAAATTGTTACAAAATTGTATTTTGAAAAATATAAATAGAAATGAATATGAGTCTTCTTGTGATTGCAAAGTTG
>CAIGRQ010089989.1:0-25387 GCA_903798375.1 Fraxinus sp. D2006-0159
AATATTCCGAATAAATAAATTACCAAGAAGAAAACAAGAGAAGAAAATGATTAAACACTGTTCATTTGATGTAAGATTTTGTTTAATGTTGGAGATGAATTTTAGTTTGGTGCAAAATTTGGTGCAGCGTTGGAGATGGCCTTAGTGCTCACTGAATCACTTGTTTCTTGATTGTGAAGAGACCGGGCATTAGCATGTGGCAATTTTAATCGGACGCTCTTCGATTTTATGCTCAACTTACTAATAATCACACCATCATTGCATTGCATTGCTCAGATCAGAAGTGGGTTTCCGTTTAACCAAGATTTTTCAATGAAATGTAGCAAAAGCATAGAACCTTTCACAGCCAATGACTAGTCCAGAACTACTTGTAGATTAGAAAATCATATCCTTTATTCATTACAAAATAATATCCTTTATTCATCTACTTTTAGCCAAAAGTCTCGATAAGGAAACCTTTGTACGTTTTTGAAAATGTCTTAAAGAGAGGTTTGCATGACTCAAGATTTGCAGTGATTGGAACTTCTGCCTTTTTGTTACAATGTCTGATAATAGATTGACAAGCCTCAAGTTGACAATGTTATTAACTGGTGGGATTGTGCTAATGTTTGACATCTTTTTTGTTCTTCAACACTTGTAATTATGTTTATCATGTGTACCTGTTGCTTCTTGTATCCAAACATGTTTAGTTGCACATTGTTTCATTATTACTTTATATATGGTTCACAGTTTCTGTGAATTTATCAAACTCACTTTTTCACAGAGGCTTCTTTTAATTCCAGCTAGATACTTGGGGTGATAAAAGATAGCATTTGCCTCAACGATGAAGTAGACCTTCGGATTTCGGTGAACGTGACGGTATCCAAGGCAAAAGGTAGCACAGAGTCGAATACATGAGTGGTAGTGTCGCCTTGATTAGTAGCTATTAATCAAATGGTTACATGACGATTTGAATGAGAAATTTTGTATAAATTCTCGGTCGAATGAATGTAATCTGGTTTTTGCTACGTTGTTTCAGAAATTGACGACCTAAAATATGATTCATCCTGTCCAAATTACAGAATTTCCAGTAAAGAACTAAACGTGCATTAATACAGAACAAGTGCATTATCAAATGCTTTTTTACATCTGTCCAAGTTGCCAGAACGTATGTGACCCAAAAAAAATACAGATGAACCATGAGAAGGAAAAAATTAAGATCTCTCAATCTTGTTCCCAATATATGTAGAAATTTAACAACATGGAACCTTGTTTCTATTACAGACAAAAATAAATTAATGCAGCTATCAGATTCCCCAAATTCCACTACCCATTCTACTTATATTTGTCAATATATCCGTCTTTCCTTTATTTAGTCTCTTTATAGCTGTATATCACTTGATTACTGTATATATTCTTGCTGTAATTACTACTGTATTTCTTCCTATAATAGGCCTAGAATTAAGGGATCTGATTGTGCTTACTATATTAGACCCTAGGACTAAGGGATTTGATCATTCTTGATGTCTATATATTGTAATTCTCTTAGTGAAATGAGACAGAAAAACATTTCAGAAATTCTCTCTTATTTTCTATCATGGTATCAAAGCCAAAACTCGGTGATCATTTCATCTTGTGTCTGGTGCCTTGTCTAGCTCCAAGATCTTAGTGTTTCATTCCTTTTTTTTTTCGTGATCGTCTATTCTGTTTTCTTAGACCTGATCTCCTAGTTCTTGTTTCTGGTTTAGTCATGTCTTTGGAACGATCTGAACATTTTCTTGTTCAATTTAATGGCAAGAACTATTTTGCCTGGGCATTCCAATTTTAGATCTTTGTCAAGTGAAAGGAATTATGAGGTCATATTGATAGGACAGATCCTGCACCTAACAGTGAGAAGGAGAAGGAGAAATATGCGAAATGGGAGGTGAAGGATGCTCAAATTATGTCTTGGATCCTTAGAAGTATGAAACCCTCCATACTTCTCAATCTCAAGCCTTATAAGACCTCTAGAGAAATGTGGGATTACTTGAAGAAAATTTACAACCAAAGCAATACAGCACGAAAGTTTCAATTGGAACTCGAGTTAGGTCAACTCAGTCAAGGGAGTATGTCAATCCAAGAGTTTTATTCTTCTTTTGGAAATCTTTGGGCCAAGTACACCGATATTTTGTATGCAAGTGTACCTCCTGAAGGACTCGTTGCTATCCAAAGTATGCATGAGACTAGCAAGCGTGATCAGTTGTTAATGAAGTTAAAGGGGGGGTTTGAAGCAATCAGGTCCAACCTAATGAACAAAGAATCAGTTCCTTTGTTGGATATTTGTGTAGGATAGCTTCTAGGGAAAGAACAACGGCTCATTACACATGTTGTCTTGGAGCAGAAAGCTCAAAATTCTACTCCAATTCCTGTTGCCTACGTTGCTCAAGGGAGGTCTAAAGGAGGCAGAGATATGACTAATGTCAAGTACTATAGTTGCAAAGGATTTGGGTACATTGCCACTAATTGTACTAAAAAATTCTGCAATTATTGTAAGAAAACACGGCATATCATCAAAGATTGTTCCACTCAGCCTCCAAAGAAATCTGAAACTGCCTACAATGTCTCGGTTGGTCCCTCGAAGGCCCCTAGTCCTGGTCAGTCTTCTATTACTCCTAAATGGTCCAACAAATGATAGTTTCTGCCCTTTCTACTTTAGGTTCAGGTAACAAAAATTCTAATCCTAAGCCTTGGTATTTTGATTATGGTGCTTCTAATCACATGACCAACATTGCCTTACCTTTAAATAATGTTCAAAAATATAAAGGAGATCTTCAGATTCATACTGCCGATGGTAATTTCTTACCTATCACAGCAGTTGGTGATTTTTCAGCCTCTTTAAATACTGTTTTTTTTTTTAATTTCCTAAGCTGTCCACTAATCTTATATATGTCGGCCAATTAGTTGACAACGATTGTACTATTCAATTTTCAAATTCTAGTTGTGCTGTGCAATATCAAATGTCCGGGAAGATGATCGCGAAGAGACCTAAAGTGGGACGTCTCTTTCCTTTGCTTCTATCTCTCTCTCCGCTGTCAAATCATGTTGCTTTTAATATTGTTCAATGTAATAATCAGGTGTTGCATAGACGTTTAGGACACCCTAACTCTCATGTACTTCAAGTCTTGCTTAAATCTGGTTTACTTGAAAATAAAAATTTGATTTCTTCTAATAATGATATTGTTGATTGTGCATCTTGCAAACTTGGTAAAAGCAAAACGCTTCCTTTTCCATTGCATAAAACCAGCACCACCAAACCTTTTGAACTCGTACATACTAATGTATGGGGTATTACCCTGTAGTTTCTCATGAACATTACAAATACTTTATTACATTTATCGATGATTTCACTTGCTGTACTTGGGTATATTTTCTTCGGTCTAAAAGTGAGGTTTTCTCTGTGTTTAAAGTCTTTCTTGCTTTAGTTGAAACACAATTTTCTGCCAAAATCAAAATCTTGCAATCTGATTCAAGTGGTGAATATATGTCAAATGAATTTCAATTTTTTCTTCAAAGCCATGGGATCATATCACAACGTTCTTTTCCTTTCACTCCACAACAAAACGGTGTGGCTGAAAGAAAAAATCGTCATCTTCTTGATGTTGTTCGCACTCTTCTAATTGAGTCTTGTGTTCCTTCTCATTTTTGGTGTGAAGCTTTGTCTACTATTGTTTATTTGATTAATAGATTACCATCTCCCAACTTGAACAATGATTCTCCCTACTTTCGTTTGTTTGGGCATGCACCAAATTATTCCAATCTTCATATATTTGGATGTGTTTGTTTTGTTCACCTTCTTGCTCATGAGAGAAATAAACTTACTGCCCAATCTGTCAAGTGTACTATCTTAGGATATGATGGACCCCAACAAGGATTTCTTTGCTATGATCCTCATGCTTGTCGAACTCATGTCTCTAGGAATGTCATTTTTTTTTTAGAATCAGCCCTTCTTTAGCACACAACAGACTTCAGAATTCCCTTCTCTATCTAATTTACCACATTTTTCTGAGTCGTCAATACCAGTACAAAGGTTTAAACCCGTTTATGTTTATCATAGACGCGCTTCTCCTGCATATGATCCTTCTACAGGTCTCACTGAGATTTCTCCACATCTTCCTGCGGCATCGATCATGTTCTACCCATTTCCAATGATCCAATTCCTCTTCGTAAAAGCTTTAGACCTCACAAACCTTCGGAAAGGTATGGGTTTTCACACCCTGTGGCTATGATTACTACTTTGTCTTCTATTTCCATTCCCACTTGTTATAAACAAGCTATGGAACATGAGTGTTAGCAACAAGCAATGGAAACAGAACTTCAAGCACTTGAGGAAAACCATACTTGTGACATTGTTTATTGTCCTCCAAATGTTAAGTCCATTGGTAGTAAGTGGGTTTATACTGTGAAACTCGAGTCTGATGGCTCTTTAGATAGATACAAAGCTCGATTGGTTACTCTGGCAATAAACAAGAATATGACCTCGGCTATGAAGAAACATTCACACCAGTTGCTAACATGACCACAATGAGAATCATTATTGCTATTGCATCCTTTAACTCTTGGCTTTTACATCAAATGGATATAAAAAATGCCTTCTTGAATGGGGACCATAAGGAAGAGATTTACATGAAACTCCACCTGGTATGTCAATGACGACCTCTCATGAAGTTTGCAAGCTAAGATACTCTTTGTATGGGTTGAAGCAGGCACCTAGAACCTGGTTTGAGAAGTTTTACAGCACTCTTCTCACCTTCTCTTTCACACAAAGTCAATATGATTCCTCTCTCTTCTTTCACAAGACAACCACTGGTATGGTCTTTCTCTTAGTCTATATTGATGATATTATCATCACTGGTAATGATAATGGGCTGATCACTAAACTTCAAAATATGTTGCATAGTACATTTCAAATGAAAGATCTTGGGCATCTCACATATTTTTTGGGGCTGGAAGTTCACTCTCGAGATCATGGTTTGTTCTTAAATCAACATAAATATATCCAAGATCTCATTGAGCTAGCTAGTTTAAAGGATGCTACTGCTGTTGATACGCCAATTGAGGTGAATGTGAAATACCGAAAAGATGAAGGCGAGCTTCTGCCTGATCCTTTTCTATATAGGCAACTTGTTGGTAGTCTTATCTACCTAACAATTACAAGGCATGATATCTCATATACTGTCCATATAGTTTGCAAATTTATGCACTCATCTCGACATCTTCATCTTGCTGCCGTTCATCGCATTATTCGATACTTAATTGGGTCACCTACTCGTAGGCTATTTTTTCTTACAAAATATGCTCTTCATTTGATTGAATATAGTGATGAAGATTGGGCTGACTGCCCGGATACTAGGAAGTCTACAACAGGCTGGTGCATTTTTCTTGGAGATGCCTTGATTTCTTAGAAGTATAAGAAGCCGGACCGTGTCTCTAAATCTTCCACGGAGGCTGAGTATAGAGCCATGTCTGCAGCTTGTTCTGAAATTGTGTGGTTACGAGGTCTTCTTTCAGAATTTGGATTTTCTCCGAATGATCCTATTCCACTTCATGGTGATAATACTAGTGCCATTCACATAGTGGCAAATCCAGTATATCATGAATGCACAAAGCACATAGAGGTGGACTGTCATTACATTAGGGAGGCCTTTACTCGAGGTGTTATCACTCTTCCTCATCTTACTACTGATCTTCAAATAGCTGATGTCTTTACAAAAGCTTTGGCATGCCAACGACACAAGTTTTTCAGTAGCAAATTGATGCCGATAGACTTACCCACATCAATTTGAGGGAGGATGTCAATATATTCGCCTTTCCTTATTTAGTCTTTTTATAGCTATATATCACTTGATTACTGTATATATTCTTGTTGTAATTACTGTTGTATTTCTTCCTATAATAGGCCTAGAATTAAGGGATCTGATTATGCTTACTATATTAGACCCTAGGATTAAGGGATTTGATCATTCTTGATGTCTATATATTGTAATTCTCTTAGTGAAATGAGACAGAAAAACATTTCAGAAATTCTCTCTTATTTTCTGTCAATATTCTATGTAGAAATGTAGCATAATTAGAAATGTGATAGCCAACACGTAGGAATCATCTTGGAATATTACTTGCAACAACTTTTCTTCCAAGTGTTTTTGCTTTGAAGATCTCACACCTTCATCAAAATATATGGCTTCTACGTCATACCTATAACAGAAAAGAGAAACATATATATGAGAAGACCTTAGCAACTCAGAGACAGAAGATATCCATAAGGCACAGCAAATCAAACATTCAATACAAACTCATTCTGCAATATTTTCCAACAGAGGGAAAATCCCCACTAATAAACTAAACAATTTTCTTTTGGAAGTATCAAATAAAACCTGTGATTAACTAATCAACTTACATCATCTATGGGGAAGTGTGACACGGTTAAACTCTACTTCTTGTAGTGATCCAGTAAAGGTGGATAGTAGTATGGCATTGCTTCACCTACAATACATGAGCTCATTAATATGAGTACATGACATAACTACACATCCGATTCCACCGAAACATCATTATGCGTACACTATGTTAACTGAGTCCGTCCCGTTCTCATCATCCGATTCCACCGAAACATCATTATGCTCATTTGGCACTTCATCCATAATTTCTTCGACTGCAATAACATATGCTTGTCAATAAAATTAGAAATACTGAAAATGTAGTACATAACTTATGGATAATTTCAGTGATTGAGCATATATTTGGTGTTACAATGAGCGTGTTCTAAAATTGAAACTTAGATTAAAAACTAATACGGAAATTTACAATGAACATGTTCTGAAGAAGATTGAAGTATAATGGACATGACAGAAATTTACAAATAGGGAAAATTGCAAAAATGTGAAGACCCACAGCACCACCACCATGGAAACACCAGATTAATAACTAAAAACAAATTAATCTAAATGTGTTCGGAACTGAAACCATTCTTGTAGTGTTCGGAACTAACTTACAATGACCAACTCCTTCAATTGTAGAAATCCGAACTCGGAACTCAGAAAAATCGCTTGAGATGTCACGGCACATAAAATGGGAAAATCGATAGTTTATTTGGGATTAATTTAGTGAAGGATTAATTGATGTTAAAGTTGGGATTTTCTACTTTCTGCTCCATTTTCACACGAAAAAATCAGCCCGATTCTTCTCTTTGCCGGAGATGTCAAGACACATAAAATGGGATAAAAGGCTAGTTTATTTGGGATTAATTTAGTGAAGGATTCATTGATGTTAAAGTTTAGGGTTTAAGTGAAGGATTTCTGCTCCATTTTCACTGAGAACAGAGGAAAATCAGCCCGGCTCACGTGTATTTTTCCCCTCTCAAGTGTATATCTCTTTCCCTCCAACTAACACCATTCACACATGCAAAATTTTAAATCCCTATCAAAAGGGTGTCATTGAGCTGGGCTGCCAAGATTAATTCATGTTGAGATCCTAAGAGTTCTAACGTGATTGGAATTGTAACTTAGTTGGTTTTGTGTTTCCCAAGTGTTTGGATAGGGATGGGACTCTGGTGTTAGAACCCACTCAGAATGAGGTAACATATCAATACATTTCTCTCTTAGGTTTGGACAAGCCTTGACACGAAGGAGAGTCGTAATGGGTTAATAAGTCTTAAGGAAGACATAGTCGATCAAGGAAGACGAACCTGAGGAGACTTGATCGAGGATGTTATAGGGCGTTGACGTCAAATGAAAGAAGTTCTCCTCAGGCACCACGCTCGAGCTTCGACTGATATTGGCATCATCAGTAGCCCTCGTGCATCCATGCCAGAGCCTTGTATTTGGGATTCTGGAATGTATGCACATGAAAGAATGACCAACCTCAAGAATAGGATTGAGCCAATGCAATTGGACTGAGCAGCCTTTGGGTTGGACTGATCAGCCTTGAAAATGGGCTGTTCGACCTTAAAAATGGGCTTCTCAACCCTTGAAGTTGGACTGAGTAGCATTGGAAATGGGATGCCCAGCTTTTTGAAATTAGATTGAGCCTTGGAAATGGGCCGCACAACCTTTGAAATTGGATTAGGCAACCATCGAAATGGAATGCCCAGCCTTGGAAATGGGATGCCCGGCCTTTTAAATTAGACTGAGCAACCTTGGAAATGGGTTGCCCAGCCTTTGAAATTGGACTGAGCAACCTCGAAAAGGGCTGCACAACTTTTGAAATTGGACTGAGCAGCCTTGGAAATGGATTGTCCAGCCTTTGAAATTGGACTGGGCAGCCTTGGAAAAGGCTGCTCAGAGCGGCCATGGAATTGGGCTGTACAACCTTTGAAAATCGATTGAGCAACCTTGGAAATTGGCTGCCCAGCTTTTGAAATTAGACTGAGCAGCCTTGGAAATAGGCTGTCCAGCCTTTAAAATTGGACTGAGTAGCCTTGAAAGGGCTGCACAACCTAAGGTTCGTGCAGTGTGACACGTGGCCTCGATATTTGCCAATGATTTCCCTGGGATGGTGGATGTTTGCCACGTGGCAGGATGCAGTCCTTGGTCTTCTTCAAAATCCTATAAATACCCCATACCCCACCTTGTTTGTCACCATTCTCCTTCTTAAACCTCTTCGGACAACCCCGTTTGATGGTCATTATTTCGATCATTTGCATTTTTCATATTAGACCTTGTTTGATGGTCATTATTTTGAGAAAATTGAGTTTTGAATAGTGATTTTTTTGGATAATATATCGTTAAAAATAAGGAAAGTCTTGGATTTACGTACAAAATATTTTATTGTTTAAATGTGTGGTTAAAAATGAGTATGAGAATTAAAAATTCTGAAATAATGATTGTCAAGTAAGGACTTAGCTCTTGTTTGTGCTATATTAAAATTTTAATGCATTTTTCTCTATTTTCTTTTCAACCATACATTTTTTAATAAAATAATATTACACGTAAATTCAAGATTTTTCCTTCTTTTTTAACAAGAAAAAACTACTATTTCAAAATACGTTTTTTCCCTCAAAATTTGATTTTAATTGAGCCAAACAAAGGCAGAAGGCTTAGTAAAAAGCAATGCAAAATTAACCAAATATTATTGGCCGGCTTCCAATTCAAAAGATCTAATATAATAATTTATATCTAATAATTTCAAGATTAACCTAATCTATCAAAAACTATTTTCCTCTTCAAAATTCAAATTTCTATAGTTGCTTATGAGTCTGTATTCTCAACTGGAGGTCGAATACTTGATTCATTTAGGAGTTTATTAGGTACAAGGATGGTTGAAACTTGTATATGCAGAAAGAACTGGTTGCAAATTAAGAATGAACATATAGTGTCGTGCCCAATAGTTAGNGTTGAAGTATTTGATGATTCGATGAAAGTTGTGGCAGGTAGTTTATATTTTCTATTACCATATTTTTAAATATTCTTTTATCTATCTAGTATCCAATACTATGATGATGTAACGAATGCATTTGTTTGACAATGGAGACTATGAATCATGTGTGACAACAATTGATGTTTGAGTATATTTGAGAAACTCAATTCGTAATAATATAGTGATATACAACGGTAAGCTTGTGTAATTGTTATATTTAGATATTATAAACAATTGATTTATTATTATGGTTGATTATTCTCTCTGTCTAATTGATAGTTTTGTTGTTCAAATATGATGATGACCAGGTCTTGTTGAACACCATTATATTTTTTACGTTTTATATTTAATTTAGTAGATTTGTATTGTAACGTCTTAACCTAGGTTGATTATTCTCTCTGTCTAATAAGTAATTTTGTTTTTCAAATATGATGATCACGAGGTCTTATTGAACATCATTATGTTTTTTGGACTTTATATTTAGCTTAGTAGAATTATATTGTAACGTTATCGTAACGTCTTAGCCTAAAATGACAAACAAAAAACTATTGTGATTTCACTTTGATTTAGTTGGTATTTAATTTGTAGTAGATATATTTAGTTTGTTTTAGATTTATTTCTAGTAAGATATATATATGTATTGAATTCAATGAATTAATATCATAAAATTAGACAGACAAAAAAAATACGGCGAAACCGACGGTTTAAAATCGGACCAAACCGTTAGATTTAGGTTTAAATTTTTTTTCAAACCATTCAAAATGGTTTGTCAACGGTTTGGTTCGAAAATTTGTCAAAAACCTGTAAAATCGAGACCAAACCGTTAGGTTTAAATTTGTGTTTTTTTCAAACCGTTCAAAATGGTTTGGTTTAGGTTTGAGTTTTTCTCAAACCGGTTTAAACGGTTTGGTTTGAAAATTTGTCAAAAATCGGTAAAATCGAAACGCTTACACCCCTAATTAAGCTCCTGTTTGATACACATTAAAATTTTCATTCTCATTTTTCTATTCATTTTCAAACACACATTTTTCAATAAAATAATATTTTCCATCACATCAATAATTTTTATTTCTTTTCCAAACAAACATTTTTCATCAATCTACTATTCCAGAATACATTCTTCCAAAATAATGTAGCTCAAAAACACCCTAATTATCTTTGATGGTGATGATTTTGGGTTCGACCGAAATCTTATATATGTAGCTTATTTAAGTTATAATCATTGAATTGTAATTTTAGGAAAATGTATGGTTAAAAAGTAGGAAAAAGATTTAGATTTACGTGTAAAATATTTTACTGTGTGAATATATAATTCAAAATGAGTGCGTAGAAAAAAAATTCAATAATGATTTCCAAACAATGCCTTAGTGCTTGTCTGATAAAGCTTTAGTTGAAAATTGAAAAAAAAAAAAATGATCAAACTTCAATTTCAACCACACATTTCAATATACTCACATTTTTCATCTACTTTTTCACCACATGGCAATAGCACACAGTCTGCTACTTGTAAGAAAACTTTCAACTAAACTTTTCAAGCTTAGGCAAACATGCCCAGATACATATCAACTCAAAATGAACTAGAGCTGAATAATCATTTAATACCAATTATAAATATTGAACTTCAAAACTCATTTGATTTAAGTCACTTAAAAGTTACAACTAAACTTTTCNATATCAACTCAAAATGAACTAGAGCTGAATAATCATTTAATACCAATTATAAATATTGAACTTCAAAACTCATTTGATTTAAGTCACTTAAAAGTTACAACTAAACTTTTCAAGGTTAGCCAAACATGCTCAGCTACATGTCAACCCCAAGATGCATTATAGTTAAATGGAATCATTTAATACCTTTCGGATATCTGGGAATAACAAATACAATACAAATACATACTTGATATGAAATACTAGACACAACAATGGGTAGGTCGATCAGTTTCCTCACAGTACAACCGCAAAATCTTAGATAAATTTCAATTTTGTTAACTAGGCTTTAGAAACATGCTACACAAAAAAACCGGCGAGAAAATTGATGACAAATCTAAAACAAACAGAGCAAATGCACCCTAGACGACAGGGATAACAATACACAGACTAGGGAAGGACATGAAAATGTGAAGGCCATCTACATCAGAGTGCAACATCAACTCCAGTAATCAAAAGTCAAGATGTTGCAATGATTCTCGTGATATGAGAATGCAACTTCCAATATATATTTGTAATGCTTCCTTAGTATGATAAAGGAACAGAATGCACAAGTTTCAGATATCCATATAGAGAACATCGGTAGAACACCTGTTATGCTGTAGTGTCAAGGTTTGCTTGTCAACTGAAGTCGATCAATGAGAGTTCGGGACGGACAGCTGTCTCTTGTTTATCTGGTTGCTTTGGGACATCATGAGCAGTCGTGGGTCCAGGCAGAGGACTCTTGGATGCTGGCGGGACACTTTCCTCGGTTCCATTAGGTTCTGAAACACTCGGTGGTGATGTCTGGTTCTGATTTTCTGAAGTTTTATCGTTCACATCAGGAGGAGCTGGAGCACTCGACTCTGGGACTGGGGTAACAGAAGCATCTGGCTCAGATTGTGCTGGAGCGCCTAAATCCGGAGTCGAAGCACCAGGTTCAGGTGTAGGTGGAGCTCCTGATTCAGGTGCAGGTGGAGCCCCCGATTCTGAATTCTGTGGAGCACCTGACACTGTAGTGGGTGCAGCATCTGACTCTGTAGTGGGTGCAGCACCTGACTCAGGTGGTGTAGATGCATTTGGAGTTGTGGTCGTAGGTCCTTCCAAGAGCAACTGTTTTCCGGGTTGCTGCTGCGAATTCTGCATGGCAGGACCAGGTTTTTTCTGATTAGATTGACCTGGATTCGGACCATATAACGACGCCATGCCAGGAGGTAGAATCTCAATTGGTGGCTTCTTTGCTGCATCTTGCAAGCTTGTGAGCTTGGATTCCTCAAGGGAAGCCAAAAATGCGGCTGCAGCATCCATTTTGGTGGATGGTGTGTGCTCCATCTCTTTCTGCAGTATCTTGTTCCATGCCTGAACTAAGTTTCTTAATGAAGGTCGACCATGAGCCTGAGGAAAAAGAGGTTAGTCAGACTCTGTACTTAATTATTTAGCAATGTAAATGAAATAAGGTTTAACCAAATCATACATGAGCATGGAGCACAGCCTCAGCAAGCATCCCGGTCTCCTGCCATGCTTTCTCCATGAGTGCATTGTCTCCCAACAGAGCAGCTGCAAAGGCAGCTTCCCGTCCCGAACCAACTGAAATCAAATTGTTCACCATATTCTGCAAAAGATGCATGCATAGTCACAAGTCAGAGAGAAAAAAACCGAAAAATAAGAAGTTATTAATATTACTCACAGAAATAATTCTCATGCAACTAACAGATCACCAAAATTCAGGTGCAGAAAATTCCAGTATCTGTTTTAAGACTTTTAAGTAACAAATTAATAACATCTAACAGGATTATTTTGTCTTAGAGTTGGTGCAAATATCTTTCTTTGTTCTTATATATATATATATATT
Source organism: Fraxinus sp. D2006-0159 (assembly GCA_903798375.1). NCBI lineage: Eukaryota > Viridiplantae > Streptophyta > Magnoliopsida > Lamiales > Oleaceae > Fraxinus > Fraxinus sp. D2006-0159. The sequence continues at coordinate 12,908 of CAIGRQ010089989.1, forward strand.
TATTTATTATTTTTTATTTTTTTTCATTTTCCTTCCTTTTATTTCTCTTTCTTGCTGCTGCTTCTTCCCTTTCCTTTCTCCCTTTGCTCATTCAGCCACGAGATAATATGGCCACAACCTTTCTGCAATAGCAAGGGCCAAAAACTTGTCACCAAGGCACCAATGAACATATCACAAGTTTCCCCTTTTGCTTTTATTCCCCTTCTGATCTTGGCGAGAGATCTTAGATCAACCCAAATCGTAACCTTCACTTTGTTTAAGAATCCATAATTGACTTCACAAAAGAACTAGCAACATATACACGAGTACATAGATTCATTCATGCAAATATCAGAACCTTAACTGTCAACCAAACATGCTGATTACTTCCTGAATTTAAAGAAAAGTTTCATAGGGTGGCAAGACATACTGACGTGGTAAAACCTTCATTTAATTTCACTGAAAGCATATACTAAGACCAATCTACTCCAGAATAATGGCAAAATCGTGTACATGTAATACGATATATTTTGGACTGCACATCTTAAATGGGCGAAAGGAAAGTGAGAGCATCACTAATCATGGTTAAGGTGTTGCCATATCCAGTGAAGACCATTAATAGAGTTGATGAAGAACAAAAAAATCACCGTGGATGGAAACATTAAAGACCTAATTGAAATAAAAGTAACTAAAGATATGGAAGGATGAAATTTGACAGAAATCAATATAGATAGAGCTGAATATGGAATAGGATTTACATAGCTGACCAAAATCACATTAGGCTCAATTGGATTGAGTTGCATACATAGATAGGTTTTATATTGTTTTACCACAATCAAGTTTCACAGTTAATCAAAAAAGTTAACAGCAAGATATAGAGGTCTAAATTTTTAGTGCGCATCAAAGACGTAATAAAAACAGAACTGAAAACGAAAAAAGTTAAACATGAACACGTACACTAAGCCGTGTCAACTCCCCGTGATTTGCAAAGCGTAAAGCAAGTCCTCTCAACTCATGACCTCTTAAAGCTCCTTTTACTGAACCTGCAGCAGCTAGCCTCTTAATAGCTTCACGAGCAATGTCAGCTTGTCCAGTAGCATCTGCAGCATCAATAAGATCCATAAACTCCTTCGCAAATTTAACTACTCCTTGAACAGCATCCACAATATTTTCCTTCTTAGAAGATAAATTCATAATGTCATTCAAGTCCAACCCCAGAGCCTCTTGTCCTATATCTCTGCTGTTGCTCATTGTTAGGAGGCACTGATAGGCTCTTTTCAAATCACTACTCTGCATTGCCAGTTCAAACTCCAATCTCTTGGATATGCCAGGCAAGTGAAGTGCTTCGTTGGCATAACCCATCCCAAGCATAAATTGTGCTAAATCATCATGGTGCTCTCTACCAAGCCTACTTGCCCATTTTACTGCACTAACAGCATCTCCATAGGCTGCAAGACACCGACAACGGATACCAGGATGGCTAAGCGATATTGCATGAGCACACATGTACCTATCAATTAGCCATAGAACACCATCTTTCACCCCTGCAACAACAAGTGGTCCAACAGGTCGTTTCTGCTCTGCTGGAAATCTAGTAACAGCCACCGCAACCCCACCACCACCAACAGCAACCTCATTGACTTTCCTTTCTTCTATCTCTTTTGGCATCGATGAATCATCACCATCAACTTTTGATTGTTTAGGCAATGATAAAAATGGAGGTATGGACGGAGCATGCTGAAACGAAGCTAATCTGACAACCTGCAACATCGGGGATCTCAATGTTATCCTTTCTTGTGAGGAGGTTTGTTGGGCATCAACTGCTATCAATGCTAATTCTCCATGTTCTGCAACTGCTCTTGCTTGTGCATCTTTAAGCTTCATCTCTTCTTTTCTTTTTTTTGTTTCAATGTCAATAGGTGCTATACCAGCATCCACAAAAACACACTCAACGGTGGTTGGTGTAGCAACAAATAACTGCCTTCGGTGCCAAACACCCCCAGTAGCATAAGGAATTGCCACATCTCCCAAGTACCGAAACTGAGGGCGCAAGGAAGATATGACAATATATTGCTGATAGCCAAAAGCACAATACTCAACAGTTTGGTCCCATGCTGTCCATTCTGGTTGAGGCAGAAGACCTCCTACTGGTTGAAAGGTTTCCCAGCTGTATAATTGAAAGTTCTGAGGTGGCACTTCAGCTGAAGATTTTTGTGAAGAAAATCCATCATCAATGGAGCTAAAAGAAGAAAGGCTGCTATTTCCAAATCCTGACAAGGGCATAGACTGTGTTGAAATAGCTGTGGCTGCAACAGGGCTAATCCTTCGTGATGTTCGATAAGCAACACCTAGTAGCGCTCCCCCGTGCAAACCAATAACTGGTTCATTGCGGCTACCAACTGACCTCATTAATATATTTGAGGTTCCATCATCAAGCAGGATACGAACTTGAACACTGGCAGATGAAGCTGCACTAGCAGCAGCTGCAGCAGCTTGTGCGGCAGCTGCTGCAGCTTCCTTTGCTCTTCTTGATGAGCTGCCTTTTGGGATTATTGGCATTCTGGGAGTTAATGCAGATTCCAGCAGAGCAAACCGGTCCCTACAAGTGTCCCAAGCCAAAAGCCTTGCACTGCCTGAATCAACAATAGACCAATCACTGACCTTGTAAACTGAGAAGTAAGGAATATCAGGCCAAACAATGGCAAGGAACCTGCAACAAATGCAGAGAAAATCAATCAAAATACTTTTATGGTACAATCGTCAATTCCAAAAATAACAAATATGAAAACGCCAAAGAAACTTGAAAACAGCCCAACAAAAAGGAGATCGCAATAGCTAAGATTCCTAAGAACATTGTAAGGCTGATATGATAATGTTGAGCTTAAATTCTTGATCATCTCTGGAAATCAAAATTCTTGATCATCATGCTAAATAATTAGTAGATAAGAAACACAATACTACTTACTTCCCTGAACTGCTCATAGAGAGAACTGAGTATGACTCATGTGGAACGGGAGTACTAATATGCTTTTTTATTTGCTTGACATGGAGTTGTTCTGATGTCTCCCCCCTAAATCTTCCAGCATCATTCAAGGAGCCATTACTTCCAAGAACAGGGTTAGCAGTGTTAGACAATTGAAACTGTAGCAGTTTCAGTTCCCGTTCAACTACATATACAGCAGCATGTTCTCGGCTTCCTGGTGGTGTTGGCAGTGGAGCTACAGGTGGAAGTGATTTTCCATCGAATTCGCATACAAGGACACCAATATTGGTTCCAGTAGCAACAAGATGGGGTTGCAAAGAATGTGCAACCATGGAATACACCTAGATATAAATTCAAAGAAAATCAACTACATGGCCAATATGAATTATCATAGACTAATCACTCACTGTAGATAATTTCTACAATGAAAATAGATAGTATTATATTCATACCCTAAGCTTCTTGTGAGATGCAAGTAATTGTGGTGGGACCAGTGATGAGAGTTCACATAATGGCCTCGTAAGAGCTGAATAAGTTGGATGCTCAATAGCCCTGTAAAGGATTCAATAGAAATTCACATTCCCCTCAAACAAGGATATGCAAGATGGATTCTTGAGTTATGTCATTCTTGTTTCAAACTTGTGTACTACAGCTCAAAGTATCTCGTTACTCATTTACAAAATAGTCAGAATAAGTGGATTTACAATATGTAAAACCTGCAGGCGGAGAGAGAGTATACATACCATATATGAGAATCTTTAACACATGTCAAGATGTCAAGATTTGGTGCTCGAGGGTGGCACCAAGATGCCACACTATGACAAGCTAATTTGGAAACAGGTTTTATTCGACGTAGTTCCTAAAGAGAGAAGAAAGAGGTTAAAAAACAGAGGTTCATTATAGATTTAATATATTAATTCAGAATGAATCGGGAACCTTGAAAGAAATGGTGTCCCAGATGGCTAAAGTTTTGTCTGCACCAATTGTAATAAGCTGGGGTGCAGCACCAACCACTCGAGAAAGCTCAACAGCAACAACCCCGCCATCATGTGCCTAATAATATCATTGGAAGGGCAAAAGGAAATTAAAATTACCATCAAAATGAACAGAACAATGCCGAGGAAGAATGCTCTTAATTTAGCATACACTAAGAGCTTAGAAATATGTCGTAAGAAGTAAATAAAGGGTACGGGGAAATATTGAACAAACACGAAGATAGCTACTTTTAAGCTCAGTTTAGGAACAAGTTCTCGAGAATCTTGACCATGGTCTGCACTCCAAAGTACAAGCAAGCCATCACTACCACCAGACACCAAGAGTGCCTGTGACAAATTTAAAGAAGACAGGTGAATGAGTTACTGAAAAAGGAAAAGAAAAAAAAAAACTGATATATATCTTTACTTTGCCACAATAAATATATCTGCAGTTTCGGGTCATAGAGATTTTATTGTATTGACGAGAAAACTAACCATCCTAGATATGAGATTATCTTACATTCTATTGTCATCATCCATTTCAGCAAGGTGCAAAGGATGTCATATAGCATGCTACTCACGAAAGAAATCAAAAAATACTTGAAAAGGCAACGAGAATCGCACAAAAGTACTGTAGAAAGACAATGATAATGTGGGATTATCATATACTTGCATTCGAACAAATGTACTCGTGCTCATACAAGCCACATTCAATACACGATTGAGATTTTATAACCATTAATAACTCGATAAAATTTTACTGCAACAGATAAAATTATGAAAAATATAAAACTCGTTCTGATCCTGAACTTCCTACAGCCTGGACTTCATTATTATAGAGCTGACTACCAAAACTCAAAATATTAGCAATACATTGGTCACCTTAGATTTCTGTAGCCATCAATTTCCCATTTCTCCAATTTGGTGTCATAGTTAACACAAGTTTTATTTGACTTTCATTGGAACAAAGCACTAACACGCGCTTAAAGAAAGTATCATAGCCTGAGAATAGGGTGGCATCAATCCATCGCTTCTTTGCAGAGACATCCATTCTGATAGTAGTTTTATCTCCTATAAGTCTCATGGTAACCTAGTAGAAAACTGAATTATAAGGCAATTGGTATGTCGGAAAAAGTTAATTTGCTTGATAAAAAGCAATCTGGTAGAGCTGTAGAGGGCTGTACTACTGGGGAAAAAAAGTATCATAGCATAGGTCACTAAATCAGGCCGAGTTTGCTTATCTGTAATTAGTCATGACAAGATAAATCTCTTCTAAAGCATAGTCGATTCATACTCTCTTCATCCACGAGTATAGGATTATCATACCCTGGTAAGGGAGTGCAGGGCTGTAGTAAGAGCAACAACTTTTCTGTAATATATTTAATGTCATCTTTGCCGAATTAAGTAGGTGATTACTACATTAAAAGAAGAAGAAAAGATCATTCTTATCCTTCAGTGAGCGGCGGCACCAGTATGTTTCTATTGCTAAGAGATCCAGTTTCTTGTCAAATGAAAGGATTATAGGGGGGAGAATAATTAAATAGTCTCCAACAAGTTTGTGATAAACAACCTTGACTTTATCATAGATCATAAGAAAAACAACTGCAATTCTCTAAGCTATATCCTTGATTTTCATGACATTATTAATAACTTATAAAGAAATATATTGCTTTCTACAGATAACTAACTACAAAGTCAACAAGCAAACTGCAAAGCTAGTGTGAGGAAGAACACAAGTTAGAAATGAATCAACATTTACAAAACATGGTTAAATTAACACAGCATGTATCACATGTATACTTTATGCTCAACTCTCAACTTCATCATTGGCAAGACAAAAAAAAATTCTTGGTAAAAAGTTTTGGAAAAAGGTGTTCTCAGAGAATGGTTTATAGCCTCTTCATCTATGTTATAAAAATTTTCAAGCTTCATTCAGTTGTCAACCATGTGTTATAAAATCAAACAAATAGCCTCTTAATCCATTTCTCTCATTCCAGGCCGAACCCTCTGCTTGAAACAGAACCAATGCATCCCCTATTTATTTATGAGACCTAGATAATGCGAATTAGCACAAGGAGATGGAAAAAAAATAAAGTAGTGCCTCACAGCAAATTAAACAAAAATATCCGAGTCCTATGTTGGCTAAGACCAAATTTATAATAACAAGCTAATCTTCAAAATATGGTGCTTACGGGCACTTTGAAATCCCACCCACTAGTAATTCTATGCTCCTTCTAAGACATCAGAAATGATATTGGGCCACAACAAAAAAACCCCACAGCACCATATAATTCCCTAAAACCAGTTATCAACTGTTTTTGCTTTTCAAACATAAGGCAAAGGAAGTTTCCCCATTTTCCCAACAAACACCTAACCATCCACCAGAAGGTGCACATGTGAAATGCATACAAACCAACTAATTTATTATCAAAATTACCAGGTCACTTAAAATCAACAATTATCATTTTCAGTTAGATTATTCATCTTCTGGTTCGAAAAAACTAGATGAGAAAGATACCAGCTAGCAATTGATAACCATGACAACCACATTTTCACATACAAAACTATGAAATGTAGTATAACTCAGACCTACCTCGCCAGTAGATGCCATGAAAGTCATCAAACAAGAAATTGATCCCTTATGACCTCCTGTATACCTTCGAGCAAGCTGCAGTCATAAAATGAAAGCTTTCCCTCAATTCTGTTTCTTGGAATATGAAATGCAACTTGACTAGTAAAACTATGAAAACCAAAATACTATAAATAAGAGACCTTCCAAGTTATCATTGAAAGAACTCTAATCACACCATCTGATCCACCAAATGCCACGAGAGGACCATCGCTAGCAGCCGATCTGCATAGAAACTCCATGCTGCAGATATAACAAAAGACTTAGTCAAGGCAGTTGATCCTTCTTTGAGACGTAATTGAAATGTGATAATAGTTTTATTCCCACAAAGTCAAAAACTACAATAGAAACTTGTACATATGCTTTCATCTCCATCAACAGCCAGACTACAACAGTCTTTGGAAGCTATAAGCATTTAAAATAAGTTTTTCATCTTAAACAGGCATAATTATTGAAAAAAAATGACAGCAAAGAAAATGCAGTCAATATTTTCAAACTATATCCTAGAAACAAATCCAAATGACTGTTAGGAGGTTGAGCCACAGAAACAATGACCATTTTAGCCCCTGTTTGACAGTTATTTTAGCAAAGAATGAGTTTGTGAATAGAAATCGTTTGGAGAATGTGTGATTAAAAAGTGGGGACAAGTTTTGGGTTTACGCGAAAAATATTTTATTGTGAGAATGTGTGGTTAAAAATGAGTACGGAAAAAAAGGGCTTTGAAAGAATGGTTATCAAACTGGGGCTTAATTCGTTTTCTCCTGTATCTAGGCCAACAACCAGGGGATCTATTTCCATTTAACACCCTAGACAAATCATATATCATGTCACTTCTAGATGCAGTAAACCAAAAAACAACAAAACAAGATTTCTAAAGGGCAAGTTATTTAAACACTTCAGGCCAATTCCAGAACTACCATCGCAATCTCTTATATGATAAATTCAATATGTTTGACTAATGAAACCAGCTCTGTTTTGGTAAATATATTATTTTGACTTTTGAATAGTATAAGAAATGTATGGGAAGAGCCAGTTCTCATGAAGTGATCCAATTTAGTCATCAATTCTTGAAAGTAAAAAAATTAATCTTCGTACGCAGAACTCTATTCATCAATCTAAGATCAAGCAGCAGAAGGAATCTCCATTTTTTTTTAAACAGTGCAAGAATCACCAGTATCAAATATCAAGAAGCACTATAACAAGCTTGTATTTAATAGAATATTTTTTTCGAGTGGTCTTCAGAGAAATTTATGAACATTGGACCTTTTATACAAACAGGAATACGTGCATCAAATAAGCACCAGGAAAAAGTAATTTGTATACGTAATGCATAAAAATTAACTCAAAAGGTATATCAATTCAACACTTGCCAAAGAAGTGATCTATTGTCCAGATCCTGCTTTGGTACATCACGGCCACGCATTGTTACCAAATCCAGAAAAATAGCTTTATTCTCACAACATATGACCAGAAAATGGCGTCCTTTTGTTGATGGAGCAGGAGAACTAAAAGCTGAGGTGACATTATTCACAGCCGGTGGAGCTTCAGCAGCGGCAGATCGATTACGCCAAAGTTGCCAATAGCGTACGTCATCATCATAAAAGCTAATCTGTTTAACACTAGAACCATGTGCCATAAACCAGTCTCAGGTTTAACAAAAAGAAGCAATGAAGGTTGCAAAGAAGTCAAAAGGCAAGGATGTAGTTATACCTCCCACCCCGTATAGCTTCAGTGGGTTTACCTCTCAGCTCTTATAAACAAAAGAAAAGGACAACGGATATAATATTAGCAATGCCTCCACTACCGAAAAGGATCAATTCGGACAGAAAAAAAAAATAATAATAATAATATATATATATATATATTATTTACCACAATGATTGCATTTTTAAAGTAATTGGCCTTTGTAAAATAGACTCGAGTGAAAACCGCATGCTAAGATTTCCCTAACAAAGTAAACAGATTCCTAACACATAATGAACAATCAGATGACTCTAGAACTGTCATATGCTCAAGAGATTTATGGCACTCCCTCACGTCCAAAAACGAGCTAAGATTTCCCTACTCGAAGAAACCTCATCACAAAGTTGCCTCTCCAAGCAGAGTATATGCCCTAGTAATAAGGATGTGTACCACTGCACATTCACTTTTACCCCCAGTGATTACCCTAGCATGGCTTTCCCTATTCATAATGATCGATGGGACATGAAACAAAACGCTGGGGCTGAAGGAATCCATTAACAACCCTTCAGTTGAGATTTTTTATTATTCTTATCTATAGTAGATGTTCAAATTGGTGTATATAAATATACAAATTAACCAAGCATATTGCCCAACGCATGAGTAATTTTGCAAAGTGCAATATTTACCTGACTCGCCCTCAGCCAACTTCTCTAACTTGGCACCAACCAAACGCCTCTCGTCTACACCCCCAGCTTTCAACTCATAAATCACCTGAAAAAACACATTTTAAACCGAAAATATCAATTAATAAAGAAAACAGCATTCTGAAAATACAAAACCCACTAATTTCCAACATATCCACAAACCAATCAACCCGTTCAAAACTCTAAAAATTAAAACCCAAAAAACGGATAAAAATGAACTAAAAAATACGACCTGGCGATGTTCCCAATTCCAAACGGAAACATGATCCGATGCATCGGCTGTAACGAGCCAAGGGTGCGTCGGGTGGAATTGAATCTTCACGATCTTATCATTCGTTGGACGAAACGCCCTTAACCGCAGCATTTTTTTCAAACTTCCAATCTAATGCTAGTGACTAAACAATGGATCTGATATAGAAAAATCAATAAATTCAACAAAACTTCGGAAATTGGTTCTGCGAACAAGAAATGCCGTGCAAAACCAGGTCGGGTCTTTGGTTCGAATTGGCCCGAAATCCGAGCGTTCAAATGGATCTAGTATAAATACAAGCTCTGCAGATCAAGGATTTGTTAAATCAATCAAATAATACAGTTGAATTTACTAATGAATGCTGTGTCGATGATAAAGCTTCTTCACCCCCTTTACTATTCGCTTCATTTTCTGTTTGCTCCCTGTATAATAATTTTGGGGAAATTCTATTTTAGTCCCTCAAACTTCTGTTTGGAATGCATTAAAATTTTAATTCATTTTCTCTTTTTACTTTTTATTCTAAAATAATATTACACGCAAATATAAAAAAAAATTATTATTTTTTAACTACACATTCTCTAAAAAATCATTATTTTTAAAATCTCATTAAAATGGAACCCAAACAAGGACACACACTAGACCCCTATTTGGTAATCATTAAAATCGGATTTTAGTAGATTTTGATAAAAATTAAGAAAATGTGTGATTAAAAAATTAAAATTAAAATTGATTATTGACTTTAACTTAAATTAAAATCAGTACCAAGCAGGGAATGGAGTTTTAAAAGTATGCAAAATTAGAAATAGGCTAGAGCAGTGACGGACCCAGCATCTAAGCTTAGCCCGGACGGACGGTGACTGGTCAACGTCGACAATCAGCGATCGTAAAACTGAGGTCTGTCCATTAACTTAAATTATTGTTTGTTCTTCATTACAATTAAATGAATATATAATTAAGGAGCAAGCTCTAAAAAGTTAGGCCATGTTCTCTTTGCTGTTTTGGGATCGTTTTCTGTTTTCAATTTTTCAAAACAGTAAAAATACGTTCTCTTTCCCGTTTTCAAAAACGAATTTTTGAAAAAAAAAAATAAAATTACATGAGCAAAACAGGCAAAATCTCAAAAATACGGAAAACGTTCTCTCCTTCCCATTACAGAGCCAGAACAAGCGAGCCAAAAGAACACTTACCTTACAACATCTCCGCTTCCGCCACCGCGATTCCCCCGACAACCGCCACCAATTCTTATTCCTGCTCCGAGAGCCTAGCCGTTAAGACTAGGGCGGAACAACCCCCTACTATTCCGAAAAGTCCACCACAAAATGGTGTCGTTCGTGCCAATGAGGAGGAGAATTTTGGGGGGGAGGGGGGGACAAGCTGTGGTATTTGAGGCCGAGGAAGGAGGTCAAGGCAATGGCGGCCAAGAAAGAAACAACAGTTGAAAATAGCAGAATTAATAGCACTACTAGTGCTGTAAAGTCAAACATGCTGAGGGCTGAAGTCTCTTTACAAGGTTCAAGCAATAATCAATTTCGGTGTTGGCCGGCTCCTCAAGAAAATAACCCCCAAAACGCAAGCGACAAAAGAATTCATCAACATTGAACATTCTTGCAGCACGTATGCACATATGTATAGCACTATGCACCTATAGTAGGCTGCCTACTCAAATTCAAGGGCTAGGGTTTGAGAAAAAAAATTGGGTTCCCATGGATGATGATGAAGTAAGTTTATCAAATGTGAATATGCCATTTTTGGAGGAAAATTAGGTGATGGAAGATGAAGAATTGGGGGAATGAGGTGATTAGAATGGAAGAGCAATGTGGCGTTTTTCCTGAATTGGCCAATTCGAATTTAAGTGGTCAGGGTGTGAAAGATGAAGTGGTTGTGATAGAGGAGAAGCTGGCAGAAGAGGAAGGTGGGGAAGAATGTGGTGGTGTGGACAGAGATGAAGCGGTGGAGACCGGATTGGAGGTGGAGGTGGCAATGGAGTTAAATGTAAAAGGTAGCGAGGAAATTGTTTTTAATGAAATTGATTGCAGACAGGCAAGCCAGGAGGGGTTGGAGGGAATTCGGATGGTGGAAGGAGAAGTAGAAGCAATGGAAGGTGGTGGTGAAATGGCTGTTTCTGGTGTTGGGGATTTAGAATGTAAAAAAGGTAGGGAAGAATTGGTGCCAATGGTTGACATAAAAGTGGAGATGGTGGTTGTGAGAGAGGAATTGGAGGTATCGTGTGGTGGTGAGATGGCTGTTGATGTTGGGGATTTAGAACTAGGTAAAAAAAGAGGGGAAGCATTGGTGCTATAGACTTTAAGGAGAAGGTTGTTGTTGAATTAAATGATTTAGAATTCGGCTTTCTAACGAAGTAACTATAGAGGATATTTCAATCTTGAAAGCCAAAGTGAAGTTTGAGACTACGAATGAGGCAAATTCTGATGTGGCTAGTGCCAGTGCAAGAGAGCAAGTTCATGGATTAGATAGTGGTATGGGAGTTGTTGGAACCGAGTGATTAGAGGCTATAAATGATGAGTGTGCCGAAGATAAAGGGGCGGTTACTGAGAATAGCTTAAACAAAGAAAATGAAGTAGTGCATTAATAGGGAAATAGGGAAGTCTGTCCTCCCCCATCTACACGAGGGGGATCGCTCTATTTGTTCGTCTCCTTATTTACGAATAATTATATTTGTCTATTAACTTGTTCAACTCTAACATGTATTATATGTCTTTAATGAGTCTCTACATGAAAATCAATCACTTTGATAATAACAATAGTATGTATTTGTTGTTGTCCAGTGTATTGCTATGGGCACCATTTCTCAAACTTCAGGAAATTCCCACGAGATCCAGACATGAAGTACCCTTGGTCTACACCACAAAATCCTTCACAAATTAAGGGCGGATTTTTGAAGTATCCTTGGGCTCAACCTGAAGACTGTGAATAAATTTTATCAGACATCCAACTTATATTTATCTCTGCCAGTTATGCAAATGTATAATTGTCGATACAAACTTATTTCAATGTTCTCTCCTATGAAAGAGGCTTGATGACTTGAACTTGTAATTGAATTTTCATTGCAAAATGTCATTCTTTTTCCAGTGATCATCCTTCGCGAATCTTCAATCCCCAGGTTCATCATGCTATAATGTAGGAACGGAAAACTGAGATATTTTATGCCATACAATTTATATACTAATTGTATCAATTCACTGGAAGAGTCATGATGATTATTTGAGATAGATTTATCACGTGTTTGAAATTGAAACCAAAACTAAAACAAAATATAA
>CAIGRQ010090107.1:0-11047 GCA_903798375.1 Fraxinus sp. D2006-0159
TTCCTTTTTCTTTTGCCAGATCTCTACAACCTAGAGGCCTTGCAGAAACCTTATGCGGTTCACCACTCTATATGGCTCCTGAGATTATGCAGCTGCAAAAGTATGACGCAAAGGTGACAAATGCTTTTTATATTTCAATCTTTACAATTCCCATTCCCATTAACCCTAATCAAACACAGAAGAATCCAATTCCCAATCCTCACCCCAAACCCATCAAAAACCCACCTCAAATTCAATCCAGTCTCAGCCACACTAAATTCCCAAAAGGATTCGGACCCACCTCAAAAAAATCCAAAAAATCCAAAAAACCAAAGAAAAATTACGACACCAACGAAGATGAAGATGATGAGCAAGAAGAAGGCGTTATCCCAAAAATCATTACCAACAGAATGATGAGTAGAATGGGATTTTCTGTTGGAATTCCTCTGTTTCCAAATACTCAAAGTTTCTGCATCTGTGAGGAACGGAGGAAACTTCCTGCTCGAAGTAATGCCGACGGCGATTTTGAAGATTGAAGAATGAAGGATGGTTTCGAAGAACGAAGCACAGTAGGCAGTAGCAGACGGCGGTTTTGAAGATTGAACAATGAACGATGGTTTTGAAGAAGTAGGGTTTTTAAGTTGGGTTGGGCCGGTTTCAATGGGTTTAAACCCGAACCGTCCCGACCCGAATAAATTTATACTAATTTTAAACCCGACCCAACCCGATTTTTATTTTAAACCGACCCAACCCGACCCGATTCGGTTTGGGTTGGGTCGGTTTCGCGGGTTTCGGTTTTTGGGCCCAGTCCTACGTACACCCAAAATTTTTCTTACTTTTTAATCACATTCTTCCAAAATTTACTATTAAAAAATCATTATTTTCAAGAAAAAAATAATCTGTCAATAAAGGGCTACTTATTCTCAAATTTACTTAGTAGTTTTCTTCTCCTATTCGAGTATTATTTCCTTTTATCATAAGACGACTTTTTCTGATTTTTCATTTTTTTGTCCCTTTCTGTTGCCAAATAAGAATTCTACTTTTCGGCATGATTTGTTAAATTTGGATCAAACCCAAAATCAAGAATAAAAAAGAAAAGCACATAAAAGTTGTACATTGGTTTATGTTTTTAATTAAATTTGTGAAAACTACTTAAAAATATTTTGACGTATTCATTCTTGAATTTAAAACAATGCTTTATTCCGTCATAATAATTTGTTTTTTTTATTTTTTTTATTTTCAAGAATGGCGGTATTTATTTTAAGAATTTTGGTTCATGTACATAAAAGTTTACGTAAGTGATTACGTAGTACCATATGACACTTTCTCATTTACCAGTTTAAAACGTAGTCAATTTTTTCATCCAATATTTTTATATACAAGTAGCATAATCCTTAATTTAATCCATTCGATAGCAAGAAATCCCATCAGGTTAGCCCGACCTGTAATTCGATCCCGAATTCGTTCTTGAATCCCAATAATTGATATCAAAACATTATCTGCAACCTGTATAAAGACAATCTATTGTTTTGTTGGTTTTAAATCAAAACTCCATCCTGTTTGATGAGGATTAAAATTAGAGTTTTAGTAAATTTTGATAAAAGTTGATGAAATATGTTGTTGAAAAGTTGTGAGTCCCATAAAATATATTGTTAAAACTAATTGTTAACTTTGATTTTAATTCTCATCACCAAACAAAGGCTATATTGTATCTATTTTGTGTCCGTACAGAAATTAAAAAGAAATAGAGGTCAAAGTTTGTTGCTAGCAGCCTGCAGCAAAAGAATTTTGCAGCCTATTGCAAGTTGAGGCCTTCTGGGCTTGTGCTAATTCTTGGATTAGCCTATAGGCCTGGTTATCGAACCTAGAGGTGGAACAGACCTTACTAGGTAAAAATTCTAGGCTAAAAAGTAATTTTATACTCGTGACACTAATCTAAAAGCGCATGCTCTAAATTGAGGCTGTTACGAGCAAATGTCGCCGAGTAACAATTAGTTTTCGCCGTAGTGGTAAGGATGCGATGAGCTCTGTTCCTTCACGAAGATGAAGGACCACTAGATCTTTAAGGAAGAAGCAAGCCTATTTTCCGCAGATATCATTGCTTAATATAACATTTTTCCTCCCTTCGAACATGCCACAACTGAGCTTATGAATATTTAAAGAAAAGTCTGCGCGAATAGTTTATGGTGAACATGACGAGAATCTTTCTATGTACAATAAAGCATTTACAATAATATTGGGTACATATATAAGACAAAAAGGTTATGAGTGTCCATGCTCTAATTAAATCTATGAACATGTAATGCACTTAAAAAATAACCAGTATGGTGCAAGTTGGTCTATGAGAAAAAAGAAGAACATATGAAAAAGGGCTTTGGGCATCTCCAACCATGCATCAAATTGGTGTTTGGTGCAACACCATTCATTTGGTATGATTTTTAGATTTTTTTCATAGTTTTTATTTTGCCATTCATTTTATATTACAAAATTATTTAAATTTATATGACATCATTTATATATTCTTTTATTATTATTTAATAATTTTATTTTATTTTTAATTAACATTTATTTGTAAATGGTTATCAAGTAATAAATAATAACTATTTACAATAAAATTACTCATTAAAATTCAAAAGTTACAAATTTATGAAAGTTTTTTTTTACTATGTAATTCTTTTTTTCTGTGTTGAATGTTTTTTTTTTTGGGGTGGGGGGTGGGGTACTAAATGTTACACTTTGAAATATTAAAAAAATTGGTTCTAACCTGAAGCTCAAGTGCTCAACACGTAATTCAGATTGATGTAATGAGAAAATTGAGATCCAACTGTATTGCTGTTTATGGGGGCAGTTTGTTGTCTTTGTACAGAGATTTTACCCAGGTAAAAGAGCTATTCATTTCTTGTTGCAGGTATTCTTTGTCGTTTTAATGGCATGTTTGGTGAAAAGTATTGGATAATATTTGGGAATAAAAATTTTGAAATCTTAGTGTCAAGTATTAAGTATCAAACACGAACTAAGAAAAATTGGATATCCCGAACCTACCGTACAATTGTCAAATAGTTGTCCAATCACGCTCGATAACATATCTAAGACTTTAGTCTCGTTCTATGGGAAGTAATGACTGAATCCATTCCATGGAGCAACCTCACCCCGTGATTGGTTACCAATGAAGAATAAATATAATTTTTTTTGCTCCTCATATGTAGAATCAATCGATCGCTATGTCAGGCTCAACTTTAAGTAAATAATTTGTTTATTTTGATTACTTCAAATTTGTAGTTAAAGTTACTCAATATAGAACCAAGATCGACAAAAATATCGTGTTGCTGGATTCAAAAGCAATCATGTCAAAAGCTGATTTTATTATTATTATTATTTTTTAACTTGTCATTCACTATTTTGTGCACTTGCACTTGAGGTTGAGTAATGTAATTTTTGAGGATGATAAAATGGACATATTAAGGACAAAATGTGTAATTTTTTTTACCTTTAATGCAGATTCCCCTCGTAAAAAATCTATAAAGACATAAAAAGTGGAGTGAAATAGGAAAGTGGAAATGATTAAATTGTAGCGTTGGAGCAAGCAAATGGCACTTAGGATTTAGTAACCTAGTTTATTAGGTAAGGAATATCGATAGAATGGACAGCAAATCCATGCACGTGATGCTACTTTCCTCAATTGTGTACTGTATTTTCTTTACTCTTTTAACTTTTGATTGCCTTTTAAGGTGATTAGTCTATTCACTAAGCCATAAACTAAAGCTAATAGGTTTAGGTAGGTGCTGTTGCCAGACAAAGAAAAATGAATATTTTGACACATGAACATGGTTCATTAGTCTGCAATGTCATTGAACTTATAAAGTTCACATCCTTTCCACCCTCCAACTAGGTGTACAGAAACTGTACACCACGGAAACAGAGCAGAAAAGACACAACAGATGGGGCCCGTCATTTTTTACAATATTTTATTCACCCATGGACCCACCTCCCTGTGAGATTTCTGATGCAATTTTGATAAACTCTTTCTGGTAGAATGACTTTTTTGCCCAAACTATCACCACAGTAACTATGAAAAAGTGGGTTGGGCGGTCGAAGTCAGTTTTTACTTGGTCGTGCAAGCTATGGACTTACTACTTTTCCTTCTTGTGCTATGCCATGCACATTTTTAGCAACTTTGATAAAAATTAATGAAATGTGTGATTAAAAAGTTAATAAAAATTGTGAATCTCATGAAATATGTGATTTAAAATGAATTTCAAGAAATGAAGCCCAAACAGGGGCATGCTCTGTGGTTTCTATCTTTTGCGATGGACCTTGCTTGCTAAGTCTAGTTAGGTAGGGGCAATAGGACGGGATAGAATGAGGGAGGCTCCCCCGCCCTGCCAAGCAATTCCTAGTCCCGTTATCTGTTTAAGGGCGAGGCGGGGAGTTTACCACCCCTTTTCATTTTTATTTTTTTTAAGTTTTTGATAATTTCTTTTTATTGCTCCATTCATTAGACTTAGACAAATAATTTGAGTTGTCATTTTCTATTAGAACTAATGGAAATTTTTATTTAAAGTATTAAATTCTAAAAAATTAAAAATTAAACGAGGCGGAACGGGGTGCCCGTTACCTGTCCCCGCCCCGTATACCCGATTAAGCAGGTTATTCCTGTCCCTTTCGGGGTGGGATCCCGCAGATATCGGATTTGTCGGATTTTTTTGCTATCCCTATAATTAGGTCTGTTTGGGTCATGTTGAGTCGCCCTCAATGAATATTACTTCCAAGAATCAAATACAATTTGCTCAATATTCTTGGATTTTGCATTAATATAAAGTTCAAGAACTAGCAATAATGCAACACATTAAAAAACGTGATTTGTTGGACTACCTTCGAAATTAGACAAGTGCTCAACAATTTCACTCCAATTTCCTCAGACTTTTATATTGAATTGTAATCCATGGGTCCCAAATCAATTGGCCAAGACAAGATGCACGAATTAAATGTCTAATAGTCTAGCGTGCAAAGCTCCTCATTGTTGACCAGGGGTGCGTTCCCACTCGACAACAAGCGGGTTTGGTTGACTCCACCGACCAATTTCGCATCGATTGATTTATTTCACCAACAACCATTTTTACACCAGTAATTTATTCTAATTATTAATTACAGTAGTCGATGAAACGATGTACAACATTACTTGCATTAATCTTCATACGCAAACCCATAAATAAGTGATAATCCCAACTTATTATACACTACCATTCTGTTTGACTTTCCTTGTGTTTGGCTAAGCTTACAAAACTTCACCGACTTTTAGGAAGCAAGTTTGAGTAAAGCAAAACACTGGCGAGAATTTTATACCCATTGGGTCCTTCTACGAAGTTCATCCACATGGTGAGTTAGGGATTGATACCGAGATATATAATTGATAAATAAGCATCTGTTTGGTACATTAAAAATTTTATTTTCATTATTCTACTCATTTTTAATCACACAATCTTTAATAAAATAATATTTTTTATCACGTTAATAACCTTTTCATTCTTTTTCAACCACACATTCTCCATAAATCTATTATTTTAGAATACATTTTTCCAAAATAATGTAGTTTAAACACACCATAAAACATGAATATCTATGTAATACTCCTTATTGGTAATAGAGAAGGCTAGATTAATCAAAAGATGGTTATAGATTCAAGAACGTAAGCTTCCCTTAGTTTTAAGGATAAGAAGTGGTAGAGAATGTCTTGAGCCCTTATTCCTAATAGCTCAATTATAAGTAATTATTTTACTGTATATTAGCCAAACACGTCTCTCTGTCTATATATATATAGCCGTCAGCATTCTCTTTCTGCCATCCAGTTTTGAAGACTACTGTCAACCCTCTTTCAACAGTTACAAATGGGCAGGGCATCTAAATGGTTCCTAGGTCTAATAGGATTCAAGAAACCTGACCCGGACCACAAACCAACCAAGAAGAAATGGACCTTCGTCAAATCCTCCAAAGACAAAGATCACTCTCCGATATTGACACCGGAAAAATCCCAACATGGCGTCGTTCCGTTGAATCCCAGTGGCGAAACTGAGAGTGACGCCAGTAAGCACGCCATTGCCGTGGCGGAGGCCACTGCTGCTGTGGCGGAGGCTGCCGTTGCGGCCGCTCAGGCAGCCGCTGCGGTAGTTGAGCTTACCAGCAGTGGTAGAACTACTGATTCTGCAGTCAATGGATGCGTAAACATGTCGGCGCGTGTTAGCCAAATGGCAGACGGTTATGTGAATCGTGAGGACTTGGCCGCCGTTATGATCCAGTCCCATTTCCGAGCATATCTGGTTAGGCCTTCACTCTCTCTCTCCCCCAGTCCAATATGTTCAAACACAGATATACTTAGATATATATTACTTCTCTATTGTATCTATATTTCGTGAATCGCAGTAGCTATTTGTTTCTCAGTCTGGGCAGCAAGACTCGGATAAGGATAATCACTCATTCTTAAAATTAGTATAGTCGGGTAGATAGGGGAGAGACTTTCTTTTCCCAGTTCGCCTACAGCTGAAAGTCGGGAAACCCGTATCCAAGGGCAATATTGTCCTTTCACTCGGTGGTGAGTGGTATCTTGTACGTCTGGAAAGTATGTTTGGTAAGTTGGATCCATAGAAACAATCTAAGAGACTGTATCTATATCCATGTTTGATCCTATTTTTTAAAAATTATTCTTCCTCAAATTCATTTTCCATTAGACATTTCATATAAACTTTTCAATCATATATTTCACCATTTTCTATCTAAATCTACTAAAAATTTATTTATTTTTATCCAAAACAAATAGGGGAATAATGTTTGACAGGCAGTATTAAATGGGGTGGAGTATTATTGAGCAAGATTTTTTTCCCACTACTATTCAATCTTTATCTAGTCCTTTGTAGTAAATATTAAACATGTACAAATGACATACTTCTTAGGCTCACTTTCCTTATTTTGTTGTCCCCAATTTATGAAAAAGTATTATTGAGTAAGAATGTTTTGTACTTTTGTTTTGTTGATTTACTAATATACCCTTATTTCTTTTTACTAGACGAGGATAGTATTTGATATGAAATATTGAAGTGCTAAAAAGAAAAGTTAAAATCTATAATCTAGTTCTATGGACTTGGGAACGTGCAAAGTTCTTGTATTGATTGGTGATTATTAATGCTCTTATATGTATTGGCACACATATACATAAATACGTATTTTGTGTACATATACATATACACACGAGTGTATCGTGCCGAGAGAGAGATCGAAAGGTAGGTTGATGCCGTGTGGACTAGCAAAAATCTACTAGTTTTTAACTTTTCATGTAGCTGTAGAATAATATCTAAACACGTAACTCTTGAAAATCAAGTAAATTTGTGAATTTTTGTTTCTTTGTGTTGAGTTATTTTTTGTTCCTTTAAAAAGGTCATTTGTTTCTTTTGCCAGAAGGGCAGTTTCAGGGTCGGTGCAATTTTTCTTCTCTGATTTTGTACCTTAACACTGTTGTTGATGTTAGAGTTTCGCAGATTTGGTACTCACTACACCTCACTTTTTTAGCTGTTTGCCCAGTTGAGCTGTACCAATCTACTATATATGTGTGTAGGCACGTCTCGATTTTGCGGTGGTATGTGACCACAGCTTGTCGAAAAGCCCAAGCTAAGCTGGCTGGACTTGAGCAACTGGATATATTTTGACACCTCTAGAAGAGTAACTTGCCTGCGAACATTTCAACGTCAGGAGGATTAGTGTGCCATTTTGGATAAAGAGTTTGCTGAGTAGCTTTAGTCAGAGCTTTTTGAGATACTTTTATTGACTTTCCTGAAGGCTGGTCAGATGTCTTTTCTAAATGTCGCCCTTTCAACTTTTGGAAGACTGCAAAGTGAAAAAAGTTTTTAGGGCACGTGACTTGCAAAACTCGTCACGGTTATTCGTGCATTGCCCGTGGTACAAAACTTATAGATGACCTGGTTCAACACATAGTATTAGATCAAATAAAAAGGCTCGAGTTCATATCTTACAGCTACCTTATGTATAAGAATTGAGATATGTCAAGCTTTGAAGAAGATGAAATTTAAATATATTACTTTTTCTCCCTATATTGCGATTACATTGTCTTGCTCTCTCCTGACAATTTTCTTTGGCGGGTAATTTGTAGTCGAGAAAAGCTTTACGTGCACTGAGGGCACTAGTCAAGCTGCAAGCACTGGCAAGAGGACACCTTGTAAGGAAACGCACTGCAGATATACTACGACGAATGCAGGCATTGTTAAGAGCTCAAGCAAGAGCTCGGATGGGCCGTGCCATGATTTCTAAATCTCCACTTTCAAGCATGAAGTCTCCTCAAACCAATCATCCAGTAAGCAGAACCATAGGTTCTCACCCTGGTTATCTTAGTCCTCATAAAGAAGTAAATGTAGTGTATCGTACTTTATGCTTTTTGTTGACAATTCCGCATGTTTTGCTAAGCTTAGAAACTTATTAAGTAATGTAAGTTACTTATTTTGAGAGCATGGTATGAGATGCTCGGAGAAAAGTAACTACTTTGAACATGTTTGAAAACAAAAATAGTTCCTTAGCCTAACATGTTGAGAATTATGTTTCTAACTTTCTGCTTTCCCCGAGCCAGCACATTGCTATATACATTAGAACTTTAGCTTGTAGCAAAGGTCAATTTAAATAGCTATCCAAATATTTAGCTTCTTCCTTCTGCTATTTGAACTAAAATTAACTGGGGCTGAATGTGGTAACTTGAATTTGAACTCATAGGGACCTGCAACTCCGGAAAAATTTGAACATGTTATTCGAGCTAGGAGTATGAAGAACGAACAGTTGATACTCAAGGTAAGTTCTCAATCATTTTCTTGCTTATCGTTATGTATGCAAAGTGCCTAAGAATGCTATCGTGCTAAATGCAGAGGAACGATCTGAACTCAAATGGCAAGGTCCTCATCAATCAAGGATATTCTGCAAGAACTGGGCGACTTGGTGATGAAAGGAGTGACAAGATACTTGAAGTAGACAACGAGAAGCCATATATAACGCCCAAACATAGAAACCTCTTTCACTCGTCTCATCTTAGCATTGGGTCGGACCAAATCTGTCATAGCTTTTCTACATCAAAGGACTCTATATCCCGTCTAAATCCATATTACAGTGAAGTTCAATCCCCTCTGAAGTTTACGCTTAATGTTGATGAAACCTCATTGGATGCTGCTGACAACAGAGGACCATTTACGCCTACTAAGAGCGATGAATCGAGAAGCTGTCTAAGTGGATACTCTGACCTTCCTAACTACATGGCTTACACTGAATCGTCAAAATTTAAGGTAAGATCTCTAAGTGCCCCAAAACAAAGGCCACAATACGAGAGATCGAGCTCGACTAAAAGATACTCGATTCATGGGTATGATGAATCAAGAACAAATATTCGGGTTTCTGCATTGCATTCGAACTTCACAAGCAAAGCTTATCCGGGGTCTGGTCGTTTGGACAGACTCGGAATGCCCGCTAGAGGAGATTTCCAGGGTTTCATTGGAGGTCATTGGAACAGATATTAGCATGTAACATGATTATTGGGTTTTCTGCTTTGTTATTAACAAACCATACGCTTAAAAATATGGCTAGGTATAGTGTGTCTAATTCCTAAGGTAATTACCGTTTGTTCACCTGTTTGAGAATGTATTTTGACTGGATGTTAGCAATTATGCAATTGCATTTGGTCAATGTAACTCAAAAGAGATGACTTCCAATTTTGTAATGCTGTTCACGTTATTCAGTTTACCTTCTATTCTGCATTTCTTGTTTGCATGATCTGTATGTGTTTATACTATATGGACAGTATCAGACACGACAATCGATAAATTTTATCAACCATGGCGGGATATAAGTGAGAGATTAGCCTCAAATACATATTTAATTGCTGAAGAATACAAGGAACGCAGCAGAATACATTCCTTGAAGAAGCTTTACCATCTGATCCGCATTATCTTACCTCAATTTGTTTGCCAAAAAGATATTTCCTAGGGCTTCTAATGAATTTCATTTTTAGTTCATCAATTGTAAATAGATCAAAGAAAGTAGATATGCTATTTCTCATAAAATGCTCAAGAAACATAGACATGGCATGTAGCCAACCAATCCGTACAAAACTAATGGAGTCGAAATTCAGTAATTTGATATCATTCATAAACAAGCAACGACAAAATTTAAGAGAAAAAAAAAAAACTATCGTTTGCCACCAGCACCTCCAAGCTTAGTACCCTTAGGTAAAGCTCCCTTGGGCACATTACTCCTGCTTTTCTGTGCCTTGGACATCACTTCTGCCTTCTTTGCCTTCTTCTCATCCTTGGTTTTCTTGATTCTCTCCTTGATTTCACTAATAAGAACAAATACACAAGTCACGTTTAGTTCAAAATGTAATTCTTCAAGAACGCTACACTTTTATGGACACATCATCAAAGATTTGAAACCCTAATAATATACCGTAAAGCAGATTCACGTGCAGCATCTCGGACCTCTGGCTTCTCAGCCCTCCTCTTCTGAATAACTTCCAATGTGGCACCAACGATTGACCTCGAGTAGGGCTTTTTGGTTGTTCGACGCCTCTTCTTCACAGTTTCAGCAGCAATGTCCTGTGAATCAGTAATTAGGGGCCATTTCATAAGATTAAGATCTTCGAAAGAAAATCGATTCACCTCAGCAAGAAAAAAAAAGGCCAAAAGTGGTAGGGGTAAAAGCAATTGTACTAGCATATTTCACCTTCTTATGTTGTTTGCGGTACACAGCAGTCCATGTAAGCTTTGCAGGCCTCAAGCGGTTATGGAAATACCTCTTGCATTTCGAGTTGGTAAAGACTTCACCTTTAACAAGAAAAAAGGAGCACTTTCTTTAGTGTATCAAAGAATGGTGAAATGGAGCTTTGCAAAATGAAACTAAATTATCCAAGAATGACCATGCGAAAACACGGCAAAAGCATTGTGCTATAATGGAATTTTATAGCCACCTACACCTTAACCTACCTGGGAGTCTGAGCGAATAAATCTAATACCTGTTCACGAAAATATGTTTC
>CAIGRQ010090119.1:0-10532 GCA_903798375.1 Fraxinus sp. D2006-0159
TAGAGTGCGTTTGATTTGCTGTTTTTAAGAAATTTTCAATTTTGCAAAATATTGAAAATGTATTTAGTCTGCTATTTAATAAAATGCGTTTTCGAAAACAATAATAAATTTATAACATAAAACTCGAAATGCATTTTTGACGTTTTGAGTATTTTCAGTGAAAATTCTAAAACTACTCAAAACATATAAAACAAGCTTTTGAGAATTTTTAAAAAAATAAAATTAAGAAAGATAAGTTCAAAAAATAAAATTGATAAATTACAGAATTTTGAAGAAAAAAATTATAATAAATAAATTCTGAAAAAAAAAATCAACCTTTTAATGATTATATACATACAAATTTCAAAAAAGAAATTAAATGAATATAGATAAAAATGTTCCGAGTCCACTTATTAATTCTTATTTTCATTGTCTATATTTTGAACTCAATTTATTATTTATTTTTGTTTTCCTTTTGCGGCGAGAAAAAATATTGTAAAATTTATCAACTTTAAAATGTATGTAGTACCCAATAATATATTAACATAAAATTGTTTTATTTTTATTAAATATTCAAATTTCATGGAATAAAATGTTATAAAACAATTTTTTTTTTCATACCAAATGTATTTTTTAATTTTTTTTTTTTTTTGAGAAATAATTTTTCAAAATGACAAGCAAAACGCATTTTTAACAATTTTAAAATAAACCCTTAAAACAAAAAAAATTAAAAATGAACTCGACACTAAAAATTAAAATACAAATCAAACATGCCCTAAACAATTGAAAAATGAAAGCACAAGATAATTTTTAAGTAAACGGGCAGAAATTACACCCACACATGATTTTTAATTTATTGACTCAAAATTAGGTTTAAAAACTTTTTGTTCAAAAATAAGGTGATAATTCAACTTTTAATAATAATAATACTTTAAAATGAAACTTGTTGCGGGCCTGTGTCAGACCCGCCACCTCACCGCCATATGCCATCAGAAGTAACCCACATCATACCACGTGGCAACCGAGGTGATTTCACGTGGGACGAGTTGAATACATAAGCCGAAGCGAACTCATGGAAACGAACCGAACAAATGCCCCGCAAAAGGAACCAAACTCATTCGCAACACACCGCGGATGCAAAGGCCCGTACTCCGCCTCTACAGCTCCACTCCCGCCCCATCTCGCCCCAGCGAAGATCTCTTAAACAAAGATCTTCACAAAGTCATATCACTGACTGATAGGACGTATGACAGTACCCAAACGGTCAATTCAGTCAAAAACATTCAATGTCAGCCAACCTATGAAAAGACAGATTAACGCCTAAGATGGGACGAGCTCTGAGGATCTAACGGCACATGTCTCCTCATCCAACGGCTCTCCTCTCCCCTTCCTTAGTAGAAATACTACCTACTTATGCAGAAAGGAAAAAAGAAAGAAAAGGGATCCTGATTTTACCTCCACTACGTTGAAAACATGGTATCATTTTCTCTCCCTCACATATTGGCACCTTGTTATTACACATATCTATCAACCACTTCCCGACAAGTATTCCACTGCCGGTAAACCAATTTTTAGTTGAACTTAAGCTAACTTGACCGTCGGAGTGCTCGCGATCGCCTCACACTCTTCCGGGAAAGGTCACGGGTGACTTATGCTATGCTACATGTGCAGGGGAGAGCTGACATGAACAATTTTTCTGTTGGCCACGTCGAAACCATTTTGCAAGGTCAACAGATTGACGCCATCTGTGGGAAACTTACTTAAACCACGGAGTCTTCCCACCAAAAAGCTTGTTCAAATATCCGATTGATATTCCCCCCTCGAAAATGGGTATAGTTCTTGAAAAATAACCTGTTATACATAAGCTCTACTAAAAAGGAAAAATTTACCGCTTCGGACCATGAGCTCCAGTGACGAAAAAGTGAGTCCAATGAGGACGAGAGAGATCTCTAAAGAAAAGATTTCTCGAAATGTGACGCATCAGCGACCCCATCACCGGTATCGCAGAGGCAACAGAACTGCCCAACTAACTGCCGAAGTGGCTACTATGGCTGCTAACATGAAGAATATCGCAGCTTAAAACGCTGCCATGCAAGAACTCCTCATGCAGGCGCAGAACCAGGGTGGTTTCCAAGCCCCACAAAACCCTCAACAGTTAGCGCAAAGACGACCTGAGGCGGAGTCAAGCAGGAGGACTCACTTGAGCCCCCAAGGCGAAGTCCCTATTGAAAGAGAAGTGAGAATGGACACTTCGAACTACAATACCGCTCTAGCTGATAACGCCCCTTCAGGAAAGGATAACGTCTCTCCAAAATATGAGGTGCAGCCCCAGAGGTCTGCTAGTGTCTTCGATAGAATTGGACGGGTACCTAGAAATAGGGGCCAGTCCACACACCAAGTGGCCCGCCACCGAGAACACATGCAAAGCCAAGCTCAAGCTCCTCCACCTAGGAATAAGCGAGAGAGGCAAAATATGGTAGATTGGAGGAACAAGGATGAAACTGCTCAGCATCCACCTCGCCCAATAACAGATGGGAACGATTTGGACGAACTGTGTAGGTCATATGAGCTAGATGATGATGATGACAACATGCCCTTTTCCAGGGAGCTTTGCACCTTTTCGATGCCTCATAACTTTGTTCCTCCTAAAATTCCCAAATATGAGGGGAAGGGCGGCCTGGAGAAGTATCTCAACAAATATAAAACACGGATGAGCCTTAGGGGAGCCTCGCCGCTTTGAAATGCAGGGCATTCCATTTAACTCTTGGCGGAGCTGCTGAAGTATGGTACAACAGATTGGCACCCCTTAGCATAAGGAGCTGGCCAGACCTAAAAAAGGCATTTATTAACTAATATCTCTCAAAAAAAAGAGGGAAAAGCTCAAATAAAACGCTAGCAGGACATGAGACAAGTAGCATGGGAGACTTTGAAAAGCTACCTTGCTCGCTTCACTGGCGAAATAACTTATTGCGAGCAAGTCACAGACAAAGAGGCCCTTTCAACTCTGAAAGAAAGCCTAAATATTAACACCTTGTTCTGGAGAGACGTCTGAAGCAAGAATCCTTCCACATATGACAAATTGGTGGAGATGATGAAATTGAAAATTATCAACGAAGAGATGATTGACCACCAAAAAAGAGCTACCCAAAGACTTCCTCCCCCTCAGAGGCAAATAGGTAGAGGACCCACCTCCCAAATAGTGAGCCAGCAATGGACTCAGGCCGAACATACTGTGGCCCCCACCTCGGGACAGGCTCTAGCTACTGCCCATTGAATGTAGTAACCACTTTGTCCTATGAAAATGTTGGACCTAACACTAGCAACTCAACTAGGAACACTGGATGACCTCAACCTCTAGAAATAGAGGACGAGGCGATAGGCATAGAGATAGGTCCTATGAAGGATAATGACAGTTCAGTCAACATCCTGTTCAGATATCCTTTTGAAAAAATGGCAGTAGATCACGTGCTAATACCAATAACTTCGCACCTCTACGGATTCGCCGGGGACAGCATTATTCCTAGAGGTAAAATTACCTTGGCTGTTGAAATGGGGGCTCCGCCTCAGGTAGCACTCCACTTCACGGAATTTTTAGTTGTTGATCGCCGATCTGCCTATCACGTAGTTCTGGGGAGACCAACCCTAAAATAGTTATGGGCAGTCACTTCCACCCATTACCTCTGCATGAAGTTCCCAATGGAACGAGAAATTTTCACTGTCCGAAGCAATCAGATGGGATCTAGGGAGTGTTATCTCAACTTTTTTAGGAAGGTTGAACTACGATTCAACATGGTGCTGGATGCTGAAATGTTAGAGGCCCCTGAGGAAGGGCTACCTCCCGCGCTAGATGTTGTCATGGCAGAAGCCAGGCCTAAAGTGTCCCTGGAAGAGCGGATCCTAGGGTGATTGAATCAAAATCCCAAACTGCTCCAATGGAAGAGCTGGAGACCTTCCCAGGAGATCCACAGGATGCATCCAAGGTCCTCAGGTCGGGAAAGGACTGGAAGAAAAGGTTAAGGAGGCACTGAAAGACTTCCTTCAAAAGATACAATTGTCTTTGCGTGGAGGTACGAAGACATGATTGGAATAGACCCTAAAATCAGTTGCCACCATATGTAGATCGATTCTAACTGCACTCCACACAGGCAGAAGATGCGAGCACTGAATGTCGAAGGGTATGAGGCCCTGAAAGAAGAAGTGGAAAAGCTCATCGACAATGGCTTCGTACATGTTTCAAATCCCGTTTTGGTGAAGAAGCACAACGACAAATAGAGGGTATGCATCGATTTCTCTAACCTTAATCAGGCATACCCAAAGGATAGCTTCCCACTTTCCCAAATTGACCAGTTAGTAGATTCAACTGCGGGTCATGAGCTGCTCAGTTTCATGGATGCCTATTCAGGTTACAATAAAATTCCTATGTTCCCAAGCGACGAAGACAGCACCTCCTTCATCACTGATAGGGGACTCTATTGCTACAAGGTGATGCCCTTTGGCCTAAAGAATGCTGGGGCCACCTACCAAAGGTTAGTCAACAAGTGTTTGCTAATCAGCTTGGCAAAACCATGAAAGTTTATGTTGATGATATGTTAGTAAAAAGCCTCGGAGCTGAAGAACATATTAAACACCTGGAAGAAGCTTTCCAAACACTAAGAGGGTACCATGAGGCTGAACCCTCTAAATTGTGCATTTGGAAGTAAATTCTTGGGTTACATATTGAATCAGAGGGGAATCGAAGCCAATCCAGAAAATATTAAGGCTCTGATCGAAATGAGATCGCTACAAAAGCCTAAGGAAGTGCAATGGCTCACTGGCAGAATAAACGCACTCAATCTCTTTATCTCTAGGGCCACTGAAAAGTATCTACCCTTCTTCAAAGTCCTTAAAGGGAGTAAGAAATTTTAATGGACCCCAGAATGTGAAGAAGCATTCCAAGAGTTGAAAAACTACTTGAGTCGGACACCTCTCCTCAGTAAACCTAAAGAAGGAGATCCCTTACTGCTATACTTGGCAGTGGCTGAGGATTCAATCAATTCAGTGCTTGTGCGAGGAGAAGAAATGCACCAGCTACCAGTACATTATGTAAGCAAGGCTTTACTGCCCGTCAAAGTGTGATATCCGAATATGGAGAAATTGGCTCTCGCTTTGATCACCGCTTCTTGAAAATTGAGGTCGTATTTCCAGGCCCACAGCATTCACATTCTAACAAACTTTCCATTGAGGCAAGTTCTATAGAAGGCAGACGCCTCAAGAAGATTACTGAAATGGGCTATTGAGCTCAGCGAATTTGATATAACATATATACCCCGGACTGCAATCAAGGGTCAAACCCGGCTGATTTTGTTGCAGAGTTTGCTAAGGCCCCTAAAATCGAAGTAAACATGGAGCCGGCAGAACCTCCCACCCGAAATCTCTTTGCTGACGGCTCCTCAGGAGAAATGAGCTCCGGAGCTGGCGTTCTACTGGAGAGCCCGGAGGAGCATAAGCTGAACTGCGCCGTTAGATTTGGGTTCAAAGCTTCCAATAATATGGCTGAATATGAAGCCTTCCTAGCCGGACTCCGGCTAGCAAGAGAATTGCAAGTGAAAAAATTGATTATCAGTAGTGATTCACAGTTTGTGGTGAATCACGTTAATGGAAACTTTGTAGCCAGGGACAAACACATGGCCGCCCTCTGAAGCTGGTAATGGATTTCCTACCTGACTTTGAGAAGTTTGAGCTAATTCAGGTGCCACGCCAGGAGAACTCTTATGCGGATGCATTGTCAAAATTGGCCAGCAGCAAAGATTCAGAACTACTCAAAGTGGTGCCAATTGAGCACCTGGATGAACCCTCTATCAAGAAGGGTGAGGAGCTGATATAGATTGAGAGTACACCACCATAGATAATACTTATCTTAGCCTACTTAAGGGAGCAAACTATATTAGAGGATGAAGCCGAAGCGCAAAGGCTTCGGAGGAGAGCTACTCACTTCATCATGCAGGATGGCATTTTGTACAAGCATAGCTTCTCATCTCCCCTCCTCAGATATACAGGGGGGAGAAGCGTATTACATCCTAAAAGAAGTTCACGAAGGTATTTGTGGAAATCACTCTGGCGGACTTGTTCTGGTACACAAAATACTTCGGCAAAGGTATTACTGGCCAACCCTGAAAAGGGATGCCATTGAATTCGTGCGCAAATGTGACAAGTGCCAGCGCTTCTCCAACGTGCAGAGGCAGCACTCCCAAGAACTTACTGTTGTGACCAGCCCCTGGCTGTTTCCCAAATGGGGTATGAATTTCATTAGTCCCCTACCTAAGGGGAAAGCAAGCGCTCGCTTCTCCATTGTTGCCATTGACTATTTCACCAAATGGGTGGAAGTAGAGGCGGTGCGGGTGCCATCTTTGATGAAACAGAAAGTGCACACATCAAACAACCTTGCCGAGGTGTAAACTCCTCCAAATGGGTCACCTCCAATGAAATCTGCTTAGTAAGAGGTGGTGCAGGTGCCATCTCTGTTGAAACAGAAAGTGCGCACATCAAACAACCTTGTCGAGGTGCAAGCTCCTCCACAGGGGTCACCTCCAAGAATATCTATATAGTTAGAAATGGTGCGAGTGTCACTTTTAGCTGTACAAAATACTAAAGCTGATGCGATGTTGCTTGTTCTTCATTGGCTTCTTCCATTTTATTAAGTGGTTAAGCAAAAGCCGACGCGATATTACTTTCTTCATTGTCTTCTTCAATTTTATCGAATAATTAAGGTGAGCTAATGCGATTATACTTTAAGAGCCCCTTACTATTGTTATTCATTCGAAGTAATGCTAGAAGAAGTGATTACTTGTACAATAAAATGGAAGTAAACTGAAGGACAACACTTGGAAGAAAATAAACTTCATTATTCATAAATGAGAGGCCGAAGCCATTACAAGAAGAGAAATGAATCTACAAGCCTAATCTACATCTACCACTTCCTCGGCCTCTACTTTCTCCCTTTGGGGGGCTCCATCTCCTTCTGTCTTTTCCTTCTCAGCCACTAGCCTTTCTCCAATGGGGCCCCTGAACTCTTCTTCAAGAAATTCAATGTTCAACTCGGAATGCCTCTCACAGAGGTGAGACATCATTTCCTTAGCAGCTTAGGAGGCCCAATAATTGGCGAAGTCATCATACTCCGACGTGGTGTGAAAGTTGTCTTTGTAGTTATGCACCGTCGCTTCACCAATTGTTTTCACTTCTGCTTTCAAGGAGTCAATCTCCTCGGTTTGGGCCTCAGTAAGCTACCTTAGCTCTCCCTTCTCCCTATTCGCCTCTACAACGCCTCCGAAGCTATTCGTTGATGTTCATTGGCATGGTCGACCCGTTTAGTTAGGGCTGCCACCTGAGAAACAGTTTCATCCAACTCGTTCTGTAGCCGATGACTAGGATTTTGACTGCTTCGAGCTTCGAAGTGGCTATCACCCACTTCTTCTCAGCCTCATCAGCCTCTTTCTTGGCTTTGGCCACTTCGACCTCCCAAGTACCCGAGGCCTTGACCTTTTCCTCCAACTCGTCGTTCAGCTTACGGAGGCCTCGGACTATATCCTTCGTCGCGGTGCCCATACTTAGCACCCTTGCCACACATACATTGTTGGCAGCCAGCAAGTCCTCAATCTCGCACTAGGTGGCGTAATTGGCCCTATCCTCAGTCCAGTACTTGCTATGAACTCTGGCGGCAGAAGCGATTTCAGGAGGCAGCATCTCCAAAACCACCTCGGGAAGATCCTCATCCTTGCTCTCCAAATAATTTGTGACTTTTCCTCCAGCTGAGGCATTAGCATGCCTTTTTTGCCTATTCCTAGCCGGTTAACTAGCAAAGTATGTTGTTATGGGCATGATGGCCTAAGAAACGAGCTGAGCACCACAGTCATCCCGACGTCGGTACGAGCAAGAGGAGAGATCGCAGTGGTTTGGGCAGAAATAGTGACCCCGAATGTACGGGCACGTTTTTTCTTCCTCGACACGAGGAAGGCTCCTTCATTTACCACGTTCTCCTCAGCAGGTTGCTAGCCAGCCCTGTTGATGGCAAGTAGACGCTCTGACTGCTTCTTATAAGCAGCCGAGCTGGTCTTCAGTGTTTTGGCCTCAGCCACACTTCAGCGAATAGAAGCGAGGTCTGGCTTCGGTGGCCTCCTATTTTCAAAGTCCTCTGCAAAAGAAGAGAGAAAAGTAAGTGTTTACATTACGAAAAAGCATTAAAGAAGAATCGAAAAGATAGGCCTACCTTGGTTCGTCATCGGGCCATTCAAGACAAAGTGATTGTTATTGTCAATGATCTCCTAATAGCTCCTCTCAGGCAGGGACGTCCGATATATTTGGCTGATGATATCCCACTCCTCCTCAGATATCTCGCACTTCGGAAGAGAACCTACAATGAGCAAAAATATTAAAACATAAGAAAAATTGGCTAAGCGAAATCAATTCGGTATAACTACTTACTGTAAGTGGAGTAGATAGTTGGAACGATCAGAGGCGCTATGGGGTCATTCTCTATGGTGTCCCATCGGCCCAAGGCCCAGAACTATGAACTTTTCCAGCCTTTGATAGATGAAGGCGCCCCGTGCACAAATTGAAAATACGACCCCCAAGGGGCCGGTAGTACCAGCCTCGGCTCTCCTCCTCCTCGGCGATAGCTTTTGGAAAAAAAGGAAGTAGAACACGTTGAAAGACATGTCCACTCCGATGCTGGCCCGACTCCACAGCATCCATGTCGCTACCATCTGGGACCATAAGTTGGGATTGAACTGGGTCGAGGCTAGTCCATAGGACCTAAGTACTAGTCTAAGGAAAGGGTGGAAGATAAGTCTCAACCCGGCCCAGAAGAGGTGGTCACTTACCGCTACACACCCTGGGCTAGGGTAACAGGCCCTCTCATGCGGCTCGGCCGGATGAGTTAGATTTTTTTGGGGAACCCTACAAACGGTCCTACACCTCTCTATCTGCTCCGGAGTGATTTTAGAAGGGTAATTTAACGCTCCCTACTGAATGGATATGCCTACAGGAGAAGCAGGTTGCCTCCAAATGTTTTCCCTGGCCATAATGTCCCTACTTAGTTCGTCTGATAACACCAACATGGGTTCTCTCAGGACTGGAATCTCCTTACCTTACCTCACCTCACCTCGCCTCTCCTCACTCCCTCTCACAACAGACTGTTCGCTCGCCATCCCAAGAATTTCAGTGGTTTTTAAAAGGAAAGAAAAAAGGTGAAGAAGCCATAAATTGTAATTGTTACCTAATTCAACGCAGAGAAGTTTCGTTGGCCGGAGTTTATAAAACAGTCATCGAAGTCTGCTACTGGTAGTCGTCGGAAATAACACAAAGCACAGTATGCAAGAATTCTCGTGGAAAGCGTTGGAGATTTTCGCAAAAGGTAAAAAGGTTCAATTGGAAAAGGATGGGCTTTTTATAGGCATTCCAAGTCCCATCCCAACCATTGGATTAAATCTAAGATCTCAAGATCACCATTAAATTCAAAAGTCACCAAGATGAGCAGCCATGATGAAGCGTTGAACCTCACACACAGCTCAAACACATCGTCCCGAGAAATGGGAGCCATCGCCATCATTACCATTTATGGTAAGAGAGGCGTGTCTTAGAAGCAGCAAGCGCCCCCCTTTACATGTTTTGGGAAGATGCGAAAGCTTTTAAATCACTGGCACAAGACCTAAGGCTATCTCTTCAGAAGCCATCACTCCACCCCGCGCAGGCGTTGCAACATCTCTTCGCTGAGTTGCCAACCCATATCACCTCGGTCAGAGTAGAACCTAATGTTGCAACAACTTCCCTTAAGAGTTGCCAAATCCTATCGCTTCAGCTACAACAGCTTCGCGTTGCAACAGTTCTTCGCTAAGTTGCCAACCCATATCACTTCGGCCAGAGCAAAACCCGATGTTGCAACAACTCCCCCTAAGATTTTCCAACTCCTGTCGCTTCGGCCACAACAGCTTGGCGTTGCAACAGCTCTTTGCTGAGTTTCCAACCCATATCACCTCGGTCAGAGCAGAACCTGATGTTGATATAACTTCCCTTAAGAGTTGCCAACTCCTGTCGCTTTGGCCACAACAGCTTCACATTGCAATAGCTCTTCGCTGAGTTGNAGATTTTCCAACTCCTGTCGCTTCGGCCACAACAGCTTGGCGTTGCAACAGCTCTTTGCTGAGTTTCCAACCCATATCACCTCGGTCAGAGCAGAACCTGATGTTGATATAACTTCCCTTAAGAGTTGCCAACTCCTGTCGCTTTGGCCACAACAGCTTCACATTGCAATAGCTCTTCGCTGAGTTGCCAACCCATATCACTTCGGCCAGAGCAGAACCCGATATTGCACAACTTCTCCTAAGATTTGCCAACTCCTGTCACTTCGGCCACAACAATTTTGTATTGCAACAGCTCTTCGCTGAGTTGCCGACCCATATCACTTCAGTCAGAGCAGAACCCGATGTTGTAACAACTCCCCATAAGATTTACCAACTCCTGTCCCTTCGGCCACAACAGCTTCGCGTTGCAACAGCTCTTCGCTGAGTTGCCAACCCATA
>CAIGRQ010090130.1:0-13456 GCA_903798375.1 Fraxinus sp. D2006-0159
TTTTTTTACATATTAGCCCGGTCTGTGATCCGGTCCTGAATCCGTCCCTGACATCAAGGCCAACAAGTCAAATTCGAGCGTCCTTTTCCGGCTTGTTTTGATTGCTTTCATTGGCTTAGTCTCCATATGGGCAAACCATGAAGCCTCTAAAGGTTTCTCCATAACCATTTTTAATGAAGCCGGAGCTGGCACTATTCTGGCAAAACGTTTTTTCTCTCATCTACGTATCAGACGATGAAGCCACGCATATAGTAATCAAAGCAAGCAAAACTGAATAAGTTTTTCTTTATCCCAATGATATGTACAACAAGAAGAAAGTCAACCGTGTAACCCTTATGCTTGCTGGCCGGAATCTTTTCTCCACGATGGTGGCTGACTCCAGCATGGAAGTAAGTTTGTACTTTACTTGAATCCTTCGATTATGGAAGTGCAAAATTTCAAACATGCCATTTCTTAGCATTGGATCAAGGTGTGGCATGTATTTGGCTATAGGACGGTCAAAGTAACATTCCACATAATCTCAGCGATGTCAAAAAGGCTCGGCGGCTCTGATTCGGCCCGGAAAAAGTTCGAGATGGGCCAGCTCGTGGCTCAGTGGGGCCAAGCCGAGGCTTATTTTGGGGCGTCGGCTTGAGTCGGGCCGGGCCGTGTGGCTCGAGGCCCGTG
The DNA here is from genome assembly GCA_903798375.1 of Fraxinus sp. D2006-0159. Taxonomy (NCBI): domain Eukaryota; kingdom Viridiplantae; phylum Streptophyta; class Magnoliopsida; order Lamiales; family Oleaceae; genus Fraxinus; species Fraxinus sp. D2006-0159. The sequence continues at coordinate 667 of CAIGRQ010090130.1, forward strand.
AGCTGTTTTTTATTTTATTTTTTAAAGTTTAAATGTATTTTTTTATATATTAATATTTATAATACATATAAATTGCACAGATTTTAAATACATTATAAAAAATTATAAATTTATAACAAATTAAAAAAAAAACACGAGCCGACTTGGGTCGAGCCTCATTTTTTTGGCCAAGCTTTTGCTCGGCTAGGCTCAGGCCCAAAAAAACTCGGACATGTTTTACTCGAATCGAGTTCGAACTTTGAGTTTCGACTCGTGGCTTGGCTCGTTGACATGACTACATAATCTTATAAATAGTATCGTGGAGTACATTCTTGGCAACTTTAGTATTTTCATCGCTGAGTTGAACTCAGCAAAGGTTGAGCCACCAGCATCCACCACCACGTGCTGGAAGCATGATGACATTAGAGTGGTGGCAGAATTCTAAGATAATAATTACTCTCTTATAAAACAAAAGAATCATGTTATATGTACAATCTAGTCTGACAATATGGGGTGACAACTCACACTTAATAATATCACATTCATCCATTTCAAAAATTATTTTTTATATTAATGGCCTGGATTTCGACAACACCAACATGTCAATCATTATTGTCAAGTATAATTGTACAAATAGCATAATTGAAAAAAAAATTACAATTGCTATGGTTGTGAAATAGATCCCGACAACCTGTTTAGCAAATTAAGGCTGCGATAACAATTCATTTATGGAGTGTACAAGTCGTGTTTTTATTGTACCGGTTACTTGAAATGATAAATCGCAAACAGTTGACTCTAAATTTCTTATAAAGACCAAGATACTCGTGCCGTGCCTTAACTTAAATATTCACGTTATCTACTCGAGTACATTTTATGTAAGATCTTGGCATGTTATCTATTGATATAGTGAATGAACATCAATGCTATCACTTTCCATCATAAATGTTCTCATGTCCCGTTTCCTGCCCCATTTATTATTATTTTTTATTTCAGTTAACCTTTTTTTTTTTCTGGTAATTTGTAATTAATTTTTTTTTTATTTTTCACGGGGCGGCCCTGCCCCGTGACCCAAGATGGGGCAACGATCCCCGCCCCGCCAATCCATCGAGTCGGGACAGGGCAGGACGGGGAATAGTGGTGAGAATCGAGTTGAACGGCTCGTACTGTAGCTGCTCACGAGCCGCTCGAACTCGTCAAAAAACGAGCCCGAGCACAAGTCGAGCAGGCCGGCTCTGCATCATTTAATTTTTATTTAATTTTATTTTTTTACTAGAAGGATAGTTAAAATTAAAAAAAAAATTCAAAAAAAGGCGAGCCCGAGCCGAGTAGCTCGGCTCAGCTCGCTACAGTACGAGCTCGTGGGCAACGGGCTCAACTCGTTTGCCAACTCTAGCGGGGAGGGTTTTTTGCCATCACTAATGAGAAGTCTTATCTTTCCCACTTATAGAAAGTCTTATTTACGGTTTCGCATTTAATAAGAAACGTAAGTAAGAAATTTTTTTTATCACATCAACGAGGGGGCAGAGAACAATTTTGCACTTTCCACTCTCTTTATATTTTCTTCATCTACTAAAATTTCTGACATGTAATAAAAAGTTTACTGTGAAGAACTGATGGATTACAGCAAATTCACAACCAAAGAATTAATTTGCTATTTCAGGCCCAATGCACTCGAATTGATTGCGTAACATTCATTACAACTACAGATGTTTGTCACCATTCCCCCATCATTATATGCACGCATTCCGATGCATATGCCAGTTATTGCCACCGAAAATAAGTGACGTGTTTTTTGGGGAAAAAAAAATATGAATTAATCTAAATGTACAAAAAGTTCTACCTAGTCTTTTACCTGAATGACACATGGCGACCTCCTATTGGGGAGGTGCCGAAGTTCTACCTAGTCTTTTACCTGAGAGACACATGACGACCTCCTATTGGGGACCCGGCACCCTCCAATAAGGGGCCATCATGTGGCCCTTAGGTAAAAGATTAGGTAGAACTTTATGATTTTCTAGCATAGTCCAAAAAATATTCCTCAAGTTAGGAGACTCACAAATTGTATGGACTAAGCCCCTCTTTGATGTGTTTAAATTTAAAAAAGTTTGTTTTGAATAATAGTTTAGAAAAATGCGTGATTGAAAAGTTGAGAAATTTTTTCGTTCATAAATTGTATGGACTAAACTCCTATTTGACGTAAATGTATGATGGAAAGTGAGTATAAAAAATAAATTAAATTAGAAAATGTCAAACATAGCTAATATTTGAGTCTCTGCACGAAAAGAATTTATAAATAACTTAAATTAAATAAATAAAAAATCAATGGTAAACAAGTTCATAAGTTGTAGATTCATTGAAATATGTATTTACAAATAAAATTTAATCTATTTATAAATATTTTATAAATTAGGCAAACGGACGCTAAACCAACTTAGTCCCACAACTAATGAGAAAAATAAGTTAAGCCGATTTTTGGGTAACGTTACAAGAATTTTATAATTTACTTTTCAAAATTAAATATTAATTTTAATCATAAATTTAATAAGATCTATAATTACTACACACATTCACCACTCGTTTTTATTACATTATAATTTTAAAAACTTATAATTTACCCAAACATATGCTAAGAGTTTTCAACTTAGTTGTCTTGTAAACTATGATGAATTATGGTCCATTCAATTTGTGAGTTTCACTTGTCATCTTGCATATGTGGTACAAATGAATATAAAATAAGAATTATGACTGAAAATTTAAAAATAGAAATAAATGAGATGAACATGGCATTCATATCACCCAAATTATCGTCTCTACCTAACTCAATGACTAGACCAAGTAAATAATCCACTCATGGGTTGTCCATTTCAGACTATTATAGTTTGACTTGGCTACATAACGCTCTGTGCCATTTAAGAAATTTGTTTGATTTTACTACTCTTTTAAATGCTCCTATGAATGACAAAAATCTAATCTAAGCTTAATGTTTTATTTAATCATTTCGAACTAATAACTTGACCAATTCTCTTATTTATTTATTTTTTATCAAATGATAAGTGTATTTTGTATACTTATTTAGGTCATTAAATTAGAGTATTCGTTAGTGATTTTGATTCATTATAGCTTAATTTTGTGTTAATTGTGTTTGTTATGTTAAACTCAATTCAAATTGGTAGAATTGAAAGAAATGATTGTAAAACGGGAAAAAGAAGAAGTAAATTTAAAGTTTGAGGACCAAAGGGTAAACATTCAATAGGTGATTCAGACCACTAAACGCTGATTGAAAATCATATAGGATCAATTGGATAAAATTGAAGGTCAATGGAGTGAAATATTTTCACAAATCAATTTTTAACCTAAGAAGTTAAGACTCTTAATTTTTAGTTTCAACTTGATACACATTTTTTTGATAGCAAACGTTCGAGTTATAAAAATTGTAACTCTAGAAGAATTGTACTTCTTTGAGTTAAATTTTCAATGCGCTTTGAATCACCTCAATAGAATATTGGGAGAGGCAATTATGATCAAAATACTGAATGCTACTTAAGGACGAAGCGAATAGAACCGACAAGCGCACAACAATTCTGGCATGCGTGCAAGACACCAAAATCTTTACCCGAAAGTGATTTGGATCAATGGCACGCGCACTGTGGTTTTGCCTACGAGCGGGTTTTTTCACAAATGAATCAACAGTTTCCTTTTACGATTCAAACTCTTTTGAAACCCAAATTGGACTCGATTTTAACATATTTTCTAGCTCTTATAAATAGAGAACAAATCTTGCCTCTTCATATACAATAGTATCATTCATCAAGAACAAGGGTTCGATTACAATATTTTAAGAGAAGAGATCGAACCCTAGCAACAATTTAAATGTCAATTACATCAAAATTTTGAAGAATTCAACATTTGAATTGAAGATCAACATCTTTTGAATTATTTCATGATTCGAATCATATTTTTCTATTATTTTTCTTATAATTTATATATTAGCATGTTAGGCTAGATTCATTTTCGTATTAGATGAAGATTAATCATATTTGTTATTTGTTTTAATTTAAGACTAGTAGCTTAGTTTAATTCTTGCGTTTCTTGATTAATTTTCCACATTAATTGCATTATTTAATTGATTGACCACCAATTAGATAATTAGTTGCTTGATGTAATGTTGAGAGACTCACAATAAGTTCATAACACGGTAAAAATTAACATATATGTAATAGATGTTAAGAATAACATTTATCACGTATGCAATCATATAGATAATCTAAATTTTAATACATTCGAATCATTCGAATTCGATTTATGAATAGATACGGATCATGGTTATGATAGATTTTATTTGTCTTGAACTTTATCGATTGTCAAGAACGCATAAATGGAATTAGATTACAAATCAAGAATTGAAATAGATAGCAATAGACGGATTCGAAATCCAATATAATCATTCATAATTTGATACAAAACACAACAAAATTAACATATGTACAATAGATGTTAGGCATAACATTTATTACATGTGCAATCATATAGATAATCTAAATTTTAATGCATTCTAATCATTCAAATTCAAATTAGGAATATATTTGGGTCGTGATTATGATATATTTAATTTGTCTTGAAGAAACGAATTAATTACAATAGAATTATCGATTATCAAGAAAGTGTGGATGGAACTAGATTATAAATCAAGAATTAAAATATATAGCAATAGGCGGATTCGAGATCAAATGAAATCATCCATAAATTGATAAAGTCACATTTTTACAGCTTTCTTAGTATAATTCAACATAAAACAAAATCAAACTCTCTTTGGTTTACATAATTCAAATCCCATAAAAAGTTAGTAAACTTGAATTGAATTTATTCCCCGTGGGACGATAACTCTTTACTCATCAATTTTATTACTTGTCAACGATCATGTATACTTGCGAATTTCGCATGAACATCAAAAAAATCGGGTCGATTTTCATAATATTAATTGAAACATTGAGTTCAAGTTTAAATCAAAACAAATCGGTCGTACAAAATGGGTGTATGATATATTATGTATATGTTTACTCTCTTGTCTTGCATTATTTTCTTGGCCGAGTTTAGGCCGTTCTTCTCCAAACTCTTGTTTTATGTTCGCTTTCAAGTTATATATATATATATATATCCCTAATAGAATCATCCAAATACATCCCCCATACAAAAGTGAGTTCTAACATAAAATGCATTTATATACGGATAAATAAATCATATAATTCACAAAAAATAAAATAAAATCATACAATCACTAAAATAAGAATAAAAAAGATAGAACATGCAAAAACTTTATTGCAAATCTAGCGTTGTTTTCTATCATCTTGGACTACACCTTCATTCCCTGCTAGCATCATGTACTTGTCCCTTCTTGTAAGAGTTGTGCATTCAAAACCCAATGCATGAGCCAGTTGTCTCTGTATATAATTAGCCACCTCATGGCTAGATTTACCTCCAGCACATGTTAGTTCTTTGGGCACCTTCCCAAGAATCTGAACACTGTAACTTGGTCTAGGGTTCATCAAGAAGAAAATTGGGTCCAAACACTTGAGCCCACTTGCAGTAGTCCCATAAAACATGGTCACGTTTGTGTTAATGGCAACAGGCACAATTTCATCAGCTAATTCAGCAAAAAGTGAGCTAAATCTCAACAAATATGGCTCTCTGCATGTGGTTCCTTCTGGACAGACCACTAAATCACCTTCACTTAGTAATTTCTGCATTGTTTCACCATCTTGTTTTCTGTCTCTTGTTAATCTGACTGTTTTTATAGGTGCTATGATTTCAGACATTTTACTTAGGCTGTAGGTTACTGCAGTTAAGGGTATTCCTAGGGATGTGCTGAGGAAAACTGGGTCCAAAAGGGTTCTGTGGGTGCAGACATAGAGTACACCTTTACCATTTTGGGGTTTTAAGGGTGCACGGCCTTTGATTCTGATGTTTACACCACTAGAAGTGCCTAAGAAAATGGCCATTTTGTAAGGTAAACAAATTCCCACGAAAAGTCTGAAGATTGCCAGCACAAATCCAAGAGGAATCCACATGAACATGACCAAGGTTGCAAAGGGAGTGGGCAAAAAAGCCAGCCTCCCATCATGAAAGACTAAGGGCTTTGGATATTTCTCTCTTTGCATTACTGAATTTGCACCGGTTTTGCTGTCTTCTTTGTTCATCACGTATGCTTCCTGTAATAATTATGAACGTGAAAAACTTAATTATTCATGGCTGTTGTACCAATCGAAGCCATTTCATGAATAAAATGTGTCGTGCAGCAACAAGATACTCTCATGTCCACTACTGTGGCAGTACTAAAAACGGGTGCAAGAAAATTGATTAAGCAGTTTAATTTATACATACCTTGCAAAGGGAGATCAATAATTGGTCATGAAGACTTGAAGTTCCAATGCCAATGTCTGGTCTTTTTTCCCCAAAGAAGTCCTTGAGTGCTCTATGCTTAACAATAAGACCTGAAGTAGATACTAGACCAGTAAAATAGTGCCCTACTGTATGCAACTCTGTCCCTTTAACAGAATCAACACTTAAATACTCCTTTAGAAACCCTTCCACCATTACTCTAGGCACACTAGTAAAGACAACCTTAGATCCTACTGATTCAAGAACTTCAAAAGCATGAAAATTGAGATTTTCAAGGTAAAACTTAGGCAAAACAGCTCTTGAAACACTATCCATATCCTCCAATCTAAGCCCACAAAATGTAATAAAAATCATGACCCTCATTTTAAGCTCATAGTCCAAAACCAACAAAACAGGACTTGATAAGAGCAGCAGAAAGGCTCTTAAAATGCTACCACCTTCAAATGCAACCAGCATGAAGTAAGGGAAAAAAGACTCAGATCTTAACAAGCAGCCATGAATATCACACACAAGTGTTTGTGATTTTCTTCCATGTAAATTGCATTGGGTAACACTAGGATAGAGTGGAATTTGATGTGAAGATGAAGATGATGATTTGATAGAAGTAGTTTTCAAAAAGATGCCATGGTTTATAACCTTCATAGCAGCCCTATAACATGAGATTCCTAAGAACTGGTACAAAATCCAGTCCACTAATTTTAGTAGTACCATTGGGAACACTATGGTTTTTACTGGTGCTGTCATTTCTTTGATTGATATGCTTCAAATGGTTGACAATGGAATAGTATTAAAGAGAGAGAGGGAAGAACTGAAGAGAAATGGAACAGATACACAGATTTTATAGAAGTGATTATAAGGGGGAGTGGGGAAGTTGACCGCACTGCTGGCATTAATTGCCGCCCAAGATTTTCCTTTGAATTTTCTTGATTGCAAAGAGTGCATACTAGTTTTCTTCTCTCTGAAAAGTGTGCATATTTTTCCTTTCCTAGGTGAGCAATATTGGTAGGTAATATGTTGTTGAACGCCTTCAACACGTTACAAAAAAAAAAACCCTTTGAAAATTTTGGCCGGAGCTATTGGCTTTAAGCTTTAAAAAATTTACATATAATTGACTTTTTTACTCATAAAATTTAAGCGGAACTCGTTATTGAACATGCGAATTTGATGTATGCATATTTAGGAAAGCTTAAATTATAATTTAAATTGATTAAACATACTTTTTATTCACACTTTCATAAGACCCACAATTTATACAAGCACTCCCAAACATGACACCAGTCCATTTGCTATCTTCATATGCAAGAAGTAACAATATCGACCCCACATTATTCATAAAATTTCAGGTCATCTTTTTCATCTCCGATCACTCGACAATTTTCACAGCACAAAGATTGATCATTCTAATTAAAACTTCCAAGTTTTTCCCTTATACAAGGAATTAATTTACTATGAAGTGGAGCCAAAACTGTTCATGTCTTGGACTGTGTGACATGTAAGAGCATACCCTGTTCATCATCGCTCTTTGAGATAAAGACCAGAAGGCCATCAATGAGTTTCATCTGATTTCACTGGAAATTTCTCATGAATTGACTTGTTAAAGCATTAACTTCTATATTTTAATTGGGCACAAGAATTTGCTGGTGATCAAGTTCTGCAGTTAATTACAACCACCAAGAGTTGACTTTATTTTATTTTTGTTTAAAGAATGTAAACCAAATCGTCTTGTTATCGTATGGATGAAGTAAATAGAAGTGGTTTTATTCTGGATCTTTATGTCATCCTATTATCAACATGAGATAGTTTATACACTCATGTATGTGGCGTTCTATCCATTTAAGATTGGTCATTTGAATTTATTTATTCTTCGACCGCGTGCCCGTCACCCTATGGGAACGGGTCATATCCGAAATTATTACTTTCACCACAAGATAGAAGCTATCGAAGGCAGAGCTAATGACTGGAGTCTAACCATACTCGATCGAAGAGATTATAGATCTGGAATGACTACTCGATTCATATTGAAACAAATGTGCTTTAATAGTCGAAACTCATGCATAGTCGATTGTCTTTTAACCCGTAGCTATAGAATTCATATTTATTTATTTTTTCATTTCATAATAGAATCGACCTTAAATTTATTGATAATATTTATTTATTTTTATGTTGTTTCTCATACCGTGTCTTGGATCTCAGGTTCAAAATACTAATTGTTAATAGGAAGTAGTTGATCTGTCCATTTTAAGTGAGGGCTCCAATCCCAAACACAATTCCATTCGAGGCAAACAAGGTGGTTGGTAATAATTCAACGAGAATTTTAAGACATTTGGCCTTTTACCAATGTCCTTAATTAATTGGTTTAAACAAATTGGGGTGTGGGGTGGCAAACAAGAACATGAAAGACCAGATCTCAAAATCAAAAGGAGATTCTTTCGATAAATTCATCCAAAATGAAAACCAAGGTTTAGATTATAGGATAAATCTTGATGTACAAAATGTCTGGCGCCCTCCAATAGGGAGCCGCCACTTGGCGATTATGTCAAACATTATGTAACTCATTTGGTAGGTATAACATTATCCTAGATCATATTAGGCCATGTTTGATTGAGAAAAAGTTCCATGAAAAATGAAAAAGAAATTTCGTCTTCCACTTTAGGCATGCTTGATATATTAAATTTTCTTGACAATTCAATTTTTTGGTTTTGGCTCACACGGTTCCAATTCCTCGATTCCCACCAATTTGGTGGGATTTGGTTTTCTAGTTTTTATTTTTTTGGCAATGAAAACAAATTCTATCCTCCAATTGTAACAAATTTTATCCCTTTAATGAACAATTTTCGTTTAAAACAAAGTCAAACGAACACCAAAAGATCCAAAATTTTAATAGTTTCCACGTGGAAAATTATACGAATCAAACACAATTAATTGACAATTATCAGAAAAACAATTTTAGGCAATTCAATTATCTGGAATTTATTTTCTTTCCACTCAAATTCCACTCTTGCAATCAAACGGACCCTTGTACTCATTCAAATTTTGAAATCATGCAATTCTTGTTAATGAGTTGGTGAGTCTTGTAACACAAGTTCAACATGCAACTTGTAAAGTTTGAATAGTCCATTCATATCTAATTTGTTGTCTTTTTTATGTTCTCAGCTTCTTTCAACCCACAACATACTTTTCCCCTTAACCATTTCCTTATATATCCTTATATATAAGGAAATGGTTAAGGTGGGTTGTAAAGTTTGAATAGTCCATTCATATCTATTTGTTGTCCTTTTTATGTTCTCAGCTTCTTTCAACCCACAACATACTTTTCCCCTTAACCATTTCCTTTTGTGTGTGTGTGTGTGTCTATATATATAATTATATATATATATATAATATACTATCGAAATATAATAACTCAAATCAAAATAAAAAGATATATTGTAAGTCTGTACAATAGAATCACATCTTAAATTTGTAAAGGACTCAAGTTCCTTATTTTGTAAAGGAACTTAAAATAATAAGAAAACAGTGTCATTTCCTAATTTTGGCGCCTCGACCTTTAAAAGTAATATTATAGGTCTCAAACCTAGATAAATATGTAAATTTGAGTCCTTACGTGACAAAAACAATCAATGTGAATATTAATTTGAATCCCACGTCAAATCTTCGACACATTTGTCCTTCATCTTTAAGTCATATGGAAGTCGCTTACAATTTTAACATCACATTAATTGTTTCCATCAGATGAGGACCTGATTCACACCTTCAAACCACACTAATTAAAATGTTAGGTAGCCCAACTCAAATTTTCCCAAAATAATATTCTTCATCAATGGTAATTTTGCACAAGCAAGATTTCTAAAGGACTTCAAATTTGCACATGTTGCATGTCTTGATGTAGGGATAGATTATACCATTACAATCAAAAGATTTATCCACCCATTTCTCATTTAAGAGCATGTTTGCCTAAACCCATTTTTTCCTTTTTATTTTGGGTTGGATGATCACTTTTGAACTAGCTGCCTATAAGCTTAGCCAAACATACCAATATATTTAATATATCTTTACCAAAACATGCCAAAATGTGCAACCGAGAATGGGTGCAAGAGAACTAACGCAGGAAGAAAGAAAGGTGGTAAAAGAAATATTTTACATTCATGTCCCCAGTATACAGTTCAGAACTACAAAGACCACAGGACAAAATATACAGGGTCTGTTTGCAGTCCATTCTATACACTTCAAAAATAGCAACCCCGTAGCCTGAGCGACCAGCTCTATGACTACTCATTATACACTTAATAGACTTGGGAGTCACAAGAAATTGAAGAAAATGAGAGAATGCAGAGCGGTCAAACATAGCATAAGCAGCAATAAGAGATTTAACGTATATACATGAATAAATGCTCCTCCCTCCGCTTCTTCGAAAACTTCTTCCTATATAATGTGGTGCATCCATAACAAAAGGCGGATACTGCCTGTTAGACGAGAGTAATATGCACATTCGAGTTTCATAATCAGATAATATTCATATGTGCAAAACCTATACAAAAGTTAGCAGTTATTGCTGACCAATTCTTATTCAGAATCAGCCGCTTAAGGCATGTGTGCAATTCTTCTCCGGCATCTCATGAGGATCACCCTTTGGGCTGTCGAGAGAATCTCCAATGTACGACCCATCAGGCTGACAGATAAAGATGTTCAGATTGCTGGACGGTAAAGATTCCTGAATGATAAAAAAATATCTTCAGAGCAGGTTATATGATGAAAACGAACTGATAGATATAATGGACAATTTTGAAAAACAACAGATATTTATGGGATTAGTGTTCGTCTAGAAGTCCATGAATCACGAGAAATCCTGAATGTGAAGTGACGAGAAATGGGAATGTTGACCAACAAAAGGATAAACCATTTCCTTCATATACAGCTCGGAGGAACCAATTGATGAATAAAATTTTGTAACTAGAAAGCATATGACGAATCCTCACAAGTTCATATTGCAATTACATCAAAAGACAGCACGAACAACTATGTAACGTACCAGATCACAAGACCCTTGACCCTCTGGCTGGAACAGTATAGGTCGGCATCGCTTGTCTTCATTCATCAAACTTGAATTCTGAAAGTGAGAGACGAGAGCTATCTTACCCTGGATTCTAGCATATGCCAATGAAGCAACCTTTTCACTATTAAATTTTTCCCATTTCTTCCCATTAAATGCCTGCGCAGATTTGCATATGACACAGTCAATTCGTCATCAAGCAGAACAAAAAATAAAATATAAGATTATGTAGCTTGCCAGGGGTTATTACAGAACATCACAAGAACAATTGCCAAATGTTCCAAACTTATTAGGAAAGTGATGAAAAAACGGAACACGGACCTCATAGAAGGTTATGATGTGTGAAGGAGACACCATGTTGATGAAGGCATACCCGACATTGCACTTATTCTGGATGACAGAATTTAACATAAATTATCTGTGGATTGACTTTAGCAAAAAAATAAAAAAATAAATAAAATCTAATTCAGCTGAGAAATTACCTTAAAATCAATCGGTAAATATAGGAAATCATATGTACCCTTGTGAGTTTCATCGATAGCCACCAGCAGCATTTTTGAAGTGTACCTTTAAAGGAATATGGGAAAAATATTTCAAGGATCAGTAATTACTAATTAGGGAAAGCAAAAAGATACTTAACTTGTTCCTTTTCTTACTTGTTGGGAATATTTTTAATCATCAAAGTAGTCCTAGTATCTTCCCCATTGATGATTTTTTCTAAATCTAGTTGATACTGCTTTTTGTTATTCATGTGGCTTCCACTATCAGCCATTCTACTACGACCATGGTCACCAATTAATGCATCATTCAGGGTTTCTCCCATGCCTCCATAAGAACCATTTCCAAAATATGTCGGACCATTCCTTGACATTGATATCATTCTGGAACCAGGAGAACCAGTTTCAGCAAAAGCAACACCTAAGTCAATGGCCCCAGGAACCCCCATATTCATCACATGGTTCCCATTGGTACGACCAAAATTTGTGAATCCAAATGCCGCAGGGTTCACATAGGATATTTCTGGTGACTCCGGGAAGAACCCAAAATGCCTTTCTGGTTGAATACCAGATGGAGCAGATCCAACATGATGGTGTGAACCCAGAAATGGGCCATGCTGACTGGGGTATGGGTAACCAATTCCCTGTCCAGAGGGCGACAATGGACGTCCCTTCAACGATGTTGACCAGGAAGAAGAATTTATGCTCTCTGAGTGAATAGTAGGACTTCCCCAGAGAAACTGAGGACCAGAAAGTGTTCCAATGCTAGATGGCTTGGAATCACCAAATGATGACACGGGTCCAGGACTTGAACTTAAATTGGGATCAAGAACAGGACGATGATGCTGATAAGCTGTTCCTGGTGCTG
>CAIGRQ010090137.1:0-11442 GCA_903798375.1 Fraxinus sp. D2006-0159
TTCTAAGTACATTTTTATTATCAAAAGGTCGTTTGATCAATTAAGGTAAGATACTTTTGTGCAAGTGGTTTGTTTCCTTATACTTTTATATTCAGTAATTTATGCATGAATTGTCAGTGGACCTTCGAGTTCGACCTAACGAAATGTGAAATCATTTGAGAATCCAAAATGAGAAATGATCGGTATCTTGCTTGGTCACTGATATACTGCATAAAGAAAAAATGCGGTATAAGTTGTTTATATTATTGTTATATAATTGTGTATGGAAACTGCACATATCTTATTGGGTGCTTTTTTTTTAAAAAAAATACTCACTCTTACAAAATTTTTACACACTGTTTCGGGTTGATTGGAGCTGTGGAAGAATGGTGCAGCGGAATGCCAAGGGTGATCGAAGAGATAAAATACTAAGTTCTTTTTTTCCTTTAAATTATTAGTTTATTTCATTTGTTCAAAACAATTATTAATTTATGATTATATTTCCATTATAAATATTCCATTTATTTTTATTTAAAGAATATTATTTTATCGTTTCCATGAAAATTGAAATTTTTGTAACACCTCAAGATGTTTGAAAATTGGGGCGTTACAATTTCAGTAAGACATATTTTGTGCATGTTTTGATGGGCATATCATGATTTTGATAAGTCGAAACTCTATCCGATATTGTACACTAGTAAGTCACGATTTAATCGTATTTGTATACACGTGCTTTTGGTTAAAAAAAAAAATTATTATGCACCATTTATCATACAGTCTTAAGACAGAGCTCATTTTGCATTTTTTGTTTATTCCTTCTTTTCTCTTATTTTATCTTCTGGTTTCATATCAGAAATGACGAGGGAAATTTTTATTTTTTGCATGATTATATTTTGTTGGATTTCACTTGTTTTGATTTTGTATATAGAATTTTCAGAAAGTAAAGGTTATTAATTTGGATTGCATTGAAGAATTTATTTAAATAATTATATTCACGTATTGCACATGTATGGTATGATTAGGTTTCTAACATGAAGGATGTGCGAAACATCGAGTTTATTATGAAATTTAATTTGTATGGGAAATAGACAAGTGCATGTTTGAATTGTATATGAAAATTGTTGAATGTCAAATTATTTTGGTTTTTTATGTGAATCGATGTCAATATTTTACTAGAAGGGTTGACATGAATAAATGGAAGAATTGAAATTCAATGATTGTCATATTATTTATTTATATTCTTTTTTGCTTGAGGAGACTATAATTAAAATTGTATATTTGTACAATAAATAAGACAACTTAAAAATCTCTTTTATTTGAACATTTACGTTCAACATTTGATATGAAAGTACACGACTTTCATGAGATATTATCATCCCGCTCAAAGGATAAAGTGAAATGAATAATGGTCAATTTAGTAGATAGCCTCAAATAATTTTGATTAAGTTATGCAAGACAGTAATTGTGCAAAGTGGAGATAATATTATATCATCATGTTACTAACGGTTGCACATAGAAATTTGTTTAAATACCACGAGATTGAGAATTTCCTCTACATAAATGATAAATGTGAAAGGAGTTGATGAATATTAAAATTGGTTTGACCTAGGATTAGTTGAGGGTGGGGGGAGGGGGGTCGAACAATTCATTTTCAACATAGGACTTTGCAGGGATAGCACTGTCTATGTCACATTTTTTTTATTTACATTATAAGTTCGAGAAGTTTCTATGAAGAAAGAAAGGTTGAAAGCCCTTGTATATACGAGAATGCTATACAAAAATGACAAATCCAAAATCAAAAGTCGTTAAACCGGGATACCTTACTACAAAATTGATAAACATAATTGATAATATGATCGAACTTGAAAATAGTTGACGAATATAATGTTGCCGCTCAGTCTTACCCTGTATTGTGGGGGTATGATTGTTTGCATTATATTCTCGAACAAATTTCGGATACGCTCTACGATTTGTGGGTGTTTCCGTTGCTTTTTTTCTAATTAGATTTTAAGATATTCTAAGAATATTTGAAATGATAAAATGCACATGGCGAATGCCTTGTTACAAATAAAACGTTGGGGGTGTCAAACAATTCATTTTCAACACACGACTTTGTAGGGATAGCACGGGTCGAACAATTCATTCTCAACACAGGACTTTGCAAGGACAGCACTGTCTATGTCACATTTTTTTATATACATTATAAGTTCAGAAATTTCTATGAAGAAAGAAAGGTTGAAAGCCCTTTTATATACGAGAATGCTTTACAAAAATGACAGATCCTAAATCAAAAGTCGTTAAACTGGGATACCTTGCTACAAAATTGATAAACATAATTGATAATATGATCGAACATGAAAATAGTGGACGAATATAATGTTGTCGCTCAGTCTCACCCTGTATTGTGGGGTAGGATTGTTTGCATTATATTCTCAAACAAAGTTCGGATACGCTCCACGATTTGTGGTGTTTCCGTTGCTTTTTTCAAATTAGATTTTAAGATATTCGAAGAATATTTGAAATGATAAAACGCACATGGTGAATACCTTGTTACAATTAAAACATGCATAATGTTGAAAATTAGATGAGAAATGCAAGGGTTCAAATATTAGTACATATGTTTTACTATTGAAAGTATAGTTGCTTCGTAAAAATTCTCTATACAACTTGAGAATCGAAATATTAAATTAGAGTTTCAAACAAATTTAGATGGAACCATGATAACTTCAAAATTTTATTAAAGGATTTCCTAATTGAAGACAATTTGTACATTTTAAATGATTTAATCAAGATAGGCACAAAATATCGTGTATAATAGTAATGGTTTGACGTGTACATCATAGACATAATAGCATTTGACAGTTGCTCTCAAATAGAATAATACTAATTGTTTTATTGAAGGATAACTTATCGAATTCGTTTACAAATAGCTTATCTAGAGAGAATAGACCGTGATCGAGGAAAGTGGATATAAAACATAAACTAATGAGTCGGGTCAATGGAAACCTAACCTAACAACTGGAGATTCCACGTGCTAGGTCCAATATGAATAAATTATTTTATTGGGGTTTATTTTATATTTTACAATACTTAAGGTTTAAGGGGGGTTAAATTTAAAATTGGGGATGTACTTATCTATTATTAGAAGTTACCTAATTTTATATCAAATGAAAGACGAGGGATTTCCTTTGCAAATTTTAACTAAGTGCTCCAATAATTAGCGTTAAATGAACCATTTTACTCATATCTACACACACAAAGAAGCAGAGAACGATGAGAGGGAGAAACTATAAAGAAAAGAAAGAATGGGAAGAGAAAAGGAGAAAGAAAAGAAGAAAAGGAATGGAAAAATGGAAGAAGAAGGAGCAAGTGTTGATTTCCTATATCTTGGGTTCAATTTATCTATTTCTTCAAGAGATAAAGGAATAATTTATGTTGATTTTTTAGGGTTATAATTTGTTGATTTAATTTTCAAATTAGTTAAAGGAGCTCCATTGTTAGTTCAAGTTTTTTGATTGATTACTGTTCACGAAAATATATTTCAGATTAAAACAACCGCAAGTGTACGGTTCCTTAACAAGTAATAAAGTGAACTTTTTGAGTCCGAGTATCGTCCTACGAAGATTGATTAGTTCAATTCTTATTAGCTTAACCTTAACCGAAACTAGAATAAAGTGACATTTTGTTGTGATGAAATTATAACTAAAACAATGCTAAGTATGCGAGTAAAAATGATTTAACTAAATTAAATGCAAACGGCATTAAATGTAAGTTGGGTGTTTGAATTTACAATGAATGTACTAGGATCACGAATCCTTATATAATAATTCTTTTTAAACTCAGTTCTACACTTTGACAACAGGGTAAAATATTGATGAATCAATGTTCCTAAATTATTCAACACACTCTATCGAGTAATGTCAAACATATTCTCATATATGACCCAACTATATCTCTATGAAGGATACGAACATACAATAATGCATGGATTTTTATGAACACTTAAAGACTCATACATGGCATAGCGATATATTTATATCCCTTATGAGACTATAGACAATTTATGTATGTCAAACATATTCCCCTTCTTTCGAATGTATGAAATAAACCACCACACTCACACAATTACATGCACAATAATTATGGAGAAAATACAATCATACAAATCATTCAAATATCCAAAACGTGTGTATATTGTCAATGATGTAAAACTAAGAAATGAAGATCATATTACATAGTTCATCGTTCCCTATTACAAATAAATCTATCCTAGCATGTTATGAAGAAGAAAACACAAAGAATATTGAAGAATCGACATCACCCAATATGATTCTTGGATTTATTCTCATGTTCTTTGCTTCGATCTTCATGTTCTTCCTTGTTCTCTGCTCCAACAACTCTTCAAAATATGTTGTAATGCGCGTTCCTCACTTTTTGATGGCACTNATATTGAAGAATCGACATCACCCAATATGATTCTTGGATTTATTCTCATGTTCTTTGCTTCGATCTTCATGTTCTTCCTTGTTCTCTGCTCCAACAACTCTTCAAAATATGTTGTAATGCGTGTTCCTCACTTTTTGATGGCACTAGGATTTTAAAAGACACCCAAGATTCGTTTTCATAAGAGATGTAATCAAATTAGGAAACCAGAACTTTTGCTTCCTTCCATTTTAGTTCTTTTTCCGCTTCTTTTCATAAATTCCACCATGTTCATCAATGTTATTCTACAAAACATAATTTATATAGAATTAAGCCATATTTCGATATATTTACTAAAAATTTCCCATATTTTGTGCCCTAAATAAGTGTGTAAAATGCACTTATCAATTACCTTCCATTTACATTAAGGTAAGAAATAGTATTTTTGGCAAACCCTAGAGTTTTTAATTGGGTTCTTGGGTATAGATTGTTTGGAGAAAGGATTATGTTGATAGAATACTCATTTGGAAGAATAATTTATAAGTTAGAATGTAAAGTTAAATTGGTTGAATTATGGTTACTAGTTTTCACTAGATTTGAAGAAGGAATTGCTTTTATGTTTGGGATGAAGGTAATTGTGATAAATTAAAGATAAGTGAATGACAAGAAAGTAGAATTAGCTTCAAGTGATTAAAGGGAATTCGGGAAAATTTTCCTAGTACCGAGAAATTTAGTTTTAGTATTTGATTATTAATATTTAGAGCTACTTACTATGATAGTGGTTAAATTAATTATTTTGTATCGCATTTCAGGTGGTGATGAAGAGATTGAAACAGCTTATTAGCCAAACTAATCGTCACGTAAATAGCTAGTGAGTGGAAAAACTTACATATTTTCAAATATTAATAAAGCACTTGCATTTTTATATTACGTGCGATTATGTGAAGTATTTGTTCAATTACATGATTAATATGGATATGTTCTTTCACTATGATGTACGTGGAATTCAAATATTTGGTATGTATTACTGGTGAATTGGAATGTAACACATGTGATATTGAGATCGACCAGAAAATACCCTTATTATATAAATCTTCACAGAGAGGCCAAAGGTTAGCGGCGATAGTATTTAGCCCGAGGGACGAATTACAAATTTTTTAGATAGCTTTCGTTCACAGAGGGGCCAGAGGCCCATGGCGAAAGTGTTTAGCCTAAGGGGCGGATTATAGATTTCAGTTAGATGGTACATTTTTTGTTGTTTACTTATGATGTGATGATGTGGATCTAAGTTGATAATTATATTAGGACTATGAGGTGATATTTTTTTTTTCAAAGATATGAAGTATCTAATGTTTTGATTATTATTATATATTGTTACAATGCGAACTGTTAAATGATTTCAACTGGATTTCGATAAAAAAAAAAAAGGTTTAAATGAGAAATATAATTATTTTCAAACTTTTCCACTCACTGAGCTATCAACTTACATATCTTCCACGATTGTTCTTATCGGGTAACAACTGAGAATCTGGGCAACTTTTAGAGTTGACCCTTAATTTTGGAGTCGGAGCCACTGATAAAGTTAGTTAGTATGACTCATTTCATATGTAGTCAGTTATTTGGGACACATGTTCATTTTTGGACGTCATATCGCAACACTTGTAAATAGTTAAATGGGTTTCGCTACATATTGTGCATCCATGTGTACAGTTATGTTATTTTAATAGTAAAAGTGTGAGAATTCGACTTATATCTATTTCGTGTTGTGATTTCGGGAGTATTAAAGGAAATCATGAATTACCACTGGTATTATATTGTTGTTGGGAATTGTATATAAAAGTAGTTGTAGGTTCGCTAGTCCAAATCACATGAGGAATAATGCCAAAAATTTATTAAAAACAATTTATAAAAGTTGCATATTGTAGTAGCCTTGATGGTGGACCCAACTTTTAGTTTGTATTTGTCATCGGCGCACATCATACTTCGGGTCCACTAACTCTATTAGGAGTAGGGCATGTCATGCATAGACGATCTGAGTTGCATTGGAATGCTATTAGGAGTGTTCTTCAATCAGTACTTGAAACATACATTCACCATGGTCTTCTTAGCAGGCCTAGTGATATCTACCTGATAGCATTTAATGATAACGATTGGGCTAAAAATCACAATGTCTATTCCTCATGTGGGCTACATTGTTTACCTTGGTGGTAATCCAATCTTTTAATATTCTAATAAGTAGAAAACTACTTCCCACGGTCCTTTGAAAAGGTGATGTATCTTGCTCTTGAGTCTTGTTTAGTTGAAGTTCTCTATATTCATAATATTCTCCAAGAGACACATCTTTCTCATAGATCAATAATTTTTTGTGACAAAATGGGTACTACCTATCTTAGTTAATCTAGTATTTCACTCTTGGATGAAACACATTACAAAAAACTATCATTCGATTAGGAATTAAGTTTCTAATTGCTCTTTCACAGTGTCCAAATCAAATGACCAAGCTCTTACTAATAAGTGTATACACTTATCTAAGCAATTAAATAAGGATATTTTTTAATACTCTTGATGAATTATAGCTTAATTTTGTATTTATTTTGTTTGTTGGGTAAAGTTCATTAATTATATGTGGAATTGGAAGAAATGAACGAATCAGCAAAAAAAAAACATGATTTCGAAGTTTAGGGATCTAATTACAAATATATAATAATTGATTTAGAACATGAAATAAGGATTGAAAAACATATGGAATCAATTGAATGAAAATAGAAGACAAAAGAACCTTAAAAAAAGACATCTGCCTATGTCTCTTGAGATAAATTTTATTAGTCCATAGATAGTGTCAAGGACCGTAGCTTTACTTAGCCCTTTGACTCAATCGCAGTCGCAATTTGCCCAACTTTGGCCACACATTGTAACTATTAGTTCAGTTTGAGTTGTAATTTCCTTTACATTGTAATAGTTTATTTCAATTGTAAAATAGCTCTAATATTGGTAAACGTTTAGTATTATTCCTCATCATTTAAACGTCTACTCATATACTTAGGATTTTGTTCTGCAAGCTATTATAAGAGGTATTGGTCATTCAAAAATCTTTCATACTTATTAATGTTCGTCCCCTGCACCAACCATTATAATTTTCTACTTTCATCAATTGTAATTTTCACTTTCATCAATCAATGATCCATTTACTTTCAATGTAAACGTTCTACAAATTGTAATCAAATTTTCTTTCGTCCCGAATCGACTGAGCAAAGGTGGGAGGTAGTATAGCAGAGCAGACTACTGCCGCACGGTGTCCTTTTTTGTGTCAAGAAGAAAGACACATCATGAAAGTTGGTATTAGAGCTGCGGCTCATGACCCTCAATAAGAAAGCTATGGATCCAATTACATCCAACACCACAGAAGTCGTAGATCCTCAAAAGATGAATACGAAACGATGTGTGGATGCGCTTGATGACACATCTACTATGTTGTGCTATGCCGCAGAGGGCCTCGAGGAAAAAGTCGAGGTGGTAAAGACAAAAATGTGTGAAATACACATCCAACTGGATGATAGCCGACGGGCTTGCATAACAATAACTGAAGCTGTTGCAATCATGCCTAATCCGCAGAATGAAATGGAAGCTTTGAGAGCTCAATTACTAGTACTTCAATGTACGGTTGGCAATGGGAAAGCCCCTGCACAAGAGTATGTTCCCAGCCTCAGAATTTCAGAATTGTGTACCTATGAAGGGGCACGCGATGCAAAAGAAGTCAAGAATTTCTTGTTTAATATGGAACAATACTTTTTTGCGGCTTCGATCGAATATGAAGTAAGAAAGGTTACAACAGCTACCATATATCTTGGTGGAGATGTAAAACTATGTTGGCGGATAAAGTATGATGATATTCAGGCCAACATGGTCCTAATATATTCTTGGGATCTCCTCAAGAAAGTGATCAGATCTCAATTTTTCCTAGAAAATGTGGAATATCAGGCACTACGAGAACTGAAACATACAAGTTCCATCAGGGAGTATGTAAAATCCTTTTCAGGACATATGTTGAATATTTGAGATATGTTGAAAAATGATAAGCTATTCACCTTCGTGGAAGGTTTGAAATTGGAACTTCTGAGACAGAAGGTTACCGATTTGAGGGCGGCCATAGGAGCCAAGTAATATTTAAGTAACTATTAATCGGAATCGAGAAAAGATCAGCCTTTGGGGAATAGTCAAGCTATTGGAGGTGGAAACACACCTTACAGACCCAGCTCGAACTTCAATGAGAAAGAGCATTACTCTCATAATAAGGGTCCTATCAAGGTACCCGTCAAAGTAACTTGTAGAGAAACTATCAAAACTGCCATCATGGAAACTATAACGGTAGTAGCAGGAACAACTGGAATAAAGGAAATGCAACGGATGGCATATCTAATATCACTCCTAAATTGATGTGTGTTTTATGTGAAGGATCCCATCGGGTGGCAGAGTGTCCTCAAAAATGGATAGTCTATGCATATTGTCAACTAGTATGTGGCAGAATAAGTTCAAGGCAAGATGCCCCACAAGCTAACTTTCATGGTGAGACCGACTTCAAAGAGAATGAGGATGTAGTTGGTAGATTCTCACATCGGTACAATATACTATCGTAGATTAATGGAAACCTAACCAGGGATATGGTAGACACTGGTACTACCCACAACTACCTCGTAAGTATCGAAGTGGAGCGACTCGGACTTGTTATGGAAAAACGTAGTGGAAATGTCAAAGCAATCAACTCTATTGCTCAACTAATAGCTGGAGTAACGAAATCTGTATTGCTCAAAGCGGGTCCTTTTGAGGAAAGACAAACTTGTCCACAGTTCAGATGGATGACTTCAAGCTTATTCTGGGATTGGAACTTCTTCAAGATACTAAGACGACAATGTTACCATATTCTGATTTATTAATAATGATGGATAGTAAATCGTGCATCATTACTACATAAGCTGGGAAGATGGACGAGAAGAGTGTATCGGCCATGCAATTTGTTAAGGATTTCAAAAGAAATGAACCTTCATTTTTATGCACTCTTCGATTAGAGGAAATTGAAGAGGCAACTGGCCCTATTCCAAAATCTGTCAGAAGTCTTATTAAGGAATTTAAGGGCATCATGTCGAATGAGTTACCAAAGAAATTATCACTAAGGAGGACGATTGATCATGAGATAGAATTTATTTTAGGTGCCAACCTCCAGCCAAGGCACCCTACCATATGTCGCAGCCTGAACTTGAAGAGTTTTGAAAACAATTGGGAGAAATGTTGGAAAGTGGGATTATCATGCCTGTAAAATCACCATATGGAGTTCATGTGTTGTTTCACAAAAAGGCCAATTGTTCACTTAGAATGTACTGCGACTATCGAGCCTTGAACATGATCATTGTAAAGAATAGCTATCATATTTCGTTGGTCGTGGATTGCTTCGATTGACTGAGTCGGGCGAGATAATATACAAAGATTGATCTCAGGTCCGGATATAGGCAAGTTCGGATCAAAAAGGCAAATGAAGCAAAGACTACGGTGGTAACAAGATATGGAGCCTTTGAATTTAAAGTGATGCCTTTGGGCCAAACAAACGCTCCAGCAACATTTTGTATGATGATGAATCTGGTACTTCACGAGATCCTAGATGATTTTGTGGTGGTGTACCTGGATGACATAGTAATCTATAGTGAGACATTGGAGGAACATGAGCAACATGTGAGGTAGGTTTTCAATCGGCTACGAGAGAATGAAATCTATGCCAAACCCTTTAAATGCTCATTCGCTCAGACGTCTATCAATTTTTTGGGTCACATCATTAAGCAAGTTAAAATATGTATGGATTCGAAGAAGGTTACAACTATCAAAGATTGACAACCACCAAAGAATGTCCACATTGTATGTTCATTTCTCGGGTTATGCAATTACTATAAAAGATTTGTGAAATGGTACTTAGAAATTGCACTGCCACTTGTCGAATTGACAAAGAAGGATAAGGATTAGGACTGGTCATCCCAATGCCAAAATGCTTTCGAAAAGTTGAAGAAATCGTGTGGATGAACCCAGTGTTAGCCTTATCGGATATGATTAAACCATTCCAAGTACATACCGATGCTTCATATTTGCACTTGGTAGAATCCTTATTAAGAGGTATATCTGGTAATATGAGAGAAGAAAGCATAACGTTGTTACTCAGAGCACGAAAAGGAGTTGTTGGCGGTAGTCTATTGCCTTAGAGGATGGCCTCACTATTTGCTTGGTGCTCCATTTATTGTGAAGATAGATAACATTGCGGTTAGTCACTTCATATCCCAACCGAAACTATCAAGCAAACAGGCTTGTTGGCAGGAACTTCTTTTAGAGTTCAATTTTATGCTAAAGTATGTCCCAGATCTAGCAATTATGTTGCTGATGCTCTTAGTCACTGGGCCGAATTGGCCACCATTTCCACTATGGTTGCTCTTTCAGGGAGCACTTTTACCACAAATACAAGGGAAAAAATTTGGGCATTTTAGGATAAGGATCCAACTATTCAATATTTGGTTAACCTCATCAAGCAGGGCAAAACTCGTCAGTTCTTACTAGATATGGGCCTAGTGAAGACTAAGGGAGACCACTTATTAGTTTCTAAAGATGGAGATTTGAGGAAATCACTAATTACGGAATGCCACGACACGATTTGGGTAAATATCCTGGAGAACAATGCACTTTTCCACTACTACAATGTGCGTACTACTGGCCTCAAATGCGGGACAACA
This sequence comes from Fraxinus sp. D2006-0159, assembly GCA_903798375.1. Taxonomy (NCBI): domain Eukaryota; kingdom Viridiplantae; phylum Streptophyta; class Magnoliopsida; order Lamiales; family Oleaceae; genus Fraxinus; species Fraxinus sp. D2006-0159. The sequence goes on from CAIGRQ010090137.1 coordinate 11,163, forward strand.
TTGTAACTTCAACTCTTCTTCAAACATATTATCAAATATTGGAGACTTCCTAAAGAAATCATCAGTGATCAAGATCCTTGATTTACTGGCATATTTTGGACCGATTTGTTCAAACCTCTTGGTTCAACTTTAAGCATGAGTTCTAGTTTTCACCTACAATCTGACGGATAGATGAAGCACTTCAATTCTCTGCTGGAAGAATATCTTCGGTACTTTATCTCTACTTTGCAAAAAAAAAAATGGGTGAGACTTTTGGATACGGCTCAGATTTGCTTCAATG
>CAIGRQ010090138.1:0-13303 GCA_903798375.1 Fraxinus sp. D2006-0159
TAATTTCTACTACCCGTTAACTTCCTTTCTGTGATTTTTGAGGATGGAGTTATTGTAATTTCATTCACCATTTTCTTTTCACTTTCAGTCATGATAAACAGATAACCAAAAGGGACACAAAATAAAGTAGCTCAAATGAACTCCAAAGCACCCAATAATAATAATAACCCAACAATATTACCAGCCCAATAAAATGGCCCAAACAGAATTAATTACTCCAAACACTAAAAAAAAAGGATCTGACCCCACCTCAATGCCCAAAGGAATAGCCCACTTCGTCTACAGCCCAAAATCAGTAGCCAAAATAGCCTCTTCAGCCCAAAATCGCAGTCAATTGCACTCGACTCACCGACCGAAGAAGATGAACGCGACGAAGCCCGACCTCTCCCACTGTGGTCGCCACACACGACGGCAGAGAGAGACGCTGACAGACACACCGGAGCAAACTAAGCTCCCGAACCAGACGAACACGGGCCGAACCAGAAGAAACCCAAGCCGCGACACCCCCAAACGTTCGTTGCAGACCAATTTCCGCCACCACATAAGATACTCCTGATCTTCAACCACCGGAAGTGACCCTGGTAAGTGTCGGTTCCACACAGAAATTACCGACCAGAAATTTGCCACAGCCGAGAACAATCCCACAGGTTTTCACAAACCCTAATTTTGAGAATTAGGCTCTGATACCATGTTACTTATTTTGGGAGAATCAAAATCATAATTTTATTGATACATAATCGGTTTATATACATTCACGGATATTCCTAATTAGGAAATAATCCTATATAATAAAGAGAATAATCTCCTACCATATATACACGTGTTGTATATGTAAAGACAACTCACAACAAAGATAACAGCAGAAGTTCAATAGCTAATAAACAGCAGAATGTAGGGATCTAAAGAAAAAAATTGACAAAACTCCGTGTTCTCTGTACAAGGCTTGATAGTATCCTTGGGCTAGTCCACGAGCTAATATTGATAAAATGATTGCTAATGGGCAGTTTTTTTCCATTCATTATACAGGATCTAACAAAATAGACCACGTTTTGCAATAATCATAAGGATTAAGGCGATAATTGGAACTTCAGAAACTAAGATGAAGCTGTCTTCAAACTTCAAGCACTATAAATGTGATTAGCCCACAAAATAATCATAAAAAATATCAGCTAATAGACAAACACTCCAAGTACATTCAAGAGTGACCCCACGGTCAACATGTGTTGTATTACAATCTGACAAGTTCGAGTTTTAACTAAAGCTTCAATTGTAGAATGATGCAAACCTGACTATCAAATATACTAGCATGTCAAGACCATTGGATTCTCAAACACACGCAAGTATATAACAAAAGGAAAAATTCACAGTATCCTCTTAAGCTGACTCACTTTCATTCACAAATTTTCCCCTTCGCATAATTGCTCTATTAAGTTTTTTGATTGTTTCAGCAGTTTTAGGCTTTTAGTTCAGTCCAATACAAGGTAAAACCACCCAGTTCCTCATAAAAGATAAGAGATTGTCACACAAACCCGCCAAAAGGGCAAGAAGGAAATTAGCTTCTCTTTCCCACCCAAGAAGGCACGTGCAATGTACATAGTACAAAAAGCTCTAAAATTGCATAATCTATCACGTGCCTGCTTAAAACATAAAAAACCTATCACACTAAAAATAGTTGTTTGTAATTTTTTCCCTCTCTGAACCCTGAATCCCCAAATTCCAAAATAAAAAGCCCTACAGTGGAAGCCAAAATTAACCATACTTACAGTATAAAAACGTTAACAATGGCAAGTTAACAGCATTTAGGATGGCAAGGAGGGAATGGACTGGGTGAGAAATACACTCAAGAATCCACAGCATTGAGGACCCCGAATATGTTTCTATTAGGGTTTTAAGAATGGGAAAAATGACTTTAGTATACACAAACATGTGGCATGTCTTCGGGGTTGTAAAATTTGAACAAAATCTAGATGACAAAGAAAGACAGTGAATCAAAACTTGAATTTCCCCTAAAATAATGATTGCTGCTACAAGTATCCCAGCTAATATTAATTGTTATGATGACAAACAAAGTTTTGTTGACCCAAAACATAATCAATATCTTTGATATCAAGAACAACCAGCACTTACACACGTGATCATAAGCACATACATACACAACTCGAAAAGCCCCAACAAAATCAATTAGAGAGAAAGTGAATTGGGAGAAAACCTACAGTCATCAAGCAATGAACCCATCTTTGGCGGCTCTCTGCATTGAGGCCAATCACAGTTCTTCTCGGGTTTCTTACTATCATGAACAGAAGCCAAACATGGTATGCCAACAAAATCCCCATGCCCAGAGGCACCAGTACATAGTCCACCTTTTCTTCCTCCATTTTCGCTGCTATTTCTCTCTTCAACAAAGTGTAAAAGTCCCAAATACTCGGTGACTCCTCTGAGCGTAGTACTTTGAATTATGCTAGTAGTACATTTAACATAAAACAATTGATAGTGGTAAGTCTGGTTGAAATCGAGGCAAAATTGTGTGCCAAAGTCAAATAAAACTAACGGTACGCCCAGCAAAACTGTACCATTTTTGGGCTCATTCAGAATCTTTAGCGCAATTAGGACAGGCGGACTTTAAGCCAGCTCGTGTTCTTTTGAAATAGAATAATACTATTGTCTATTTAGCATCAATTTCAATGTCAGCACAAAGTCTTAATAAATAAATTATAAATTCTTATATTTAATTGAATTTGTAATTTAATGATGCAAGTGATGTTACCTAAATCAATGTTAAACACATGTGATAAATAACATTACTCTTTAAAATAACTTTTTAATTCTCGTATTCATTTTCAATCACATTTAAGTAATAAAATATTTTACACATAAATCTAAAATTTTTACCTACTTTTTATCATACATTCTCCAAAACAATCACTATTCATAATATCAAATTTTTTTTTTTCAAAATAACGATTAAATAAATCTTCACCAAAATATGAACACAAAGATTAAAAGCAAAAGTCATTAATAAAAATAAAAAATTTCAATAGTTTAGTAACAAAAAACCAGAATTAATATATGAATATGTTAATTGTATATCTTGGATGACATCATAGATATCACGTGATATGTGAAAAATTGTGCCATTCATTTGAATAAGTTTTGTTCAAACCAATGTCTCAAATTGTTGTGAAGTAAAACAATACCATTCACAATGTCAAACTCAATGTACTTATAGCAAAATTGTTATAGATACTCGCCCCTTAGGCATTGCTGCCCTACCTTAAGCAATTGGGTTACTTTGACAACAAATTGTCTACAGTTTTAAAACAATCACTTTAACAATAACTAATTATAAGTATTATGGTATCTGCAACCCATATCTAATTGCATCAAATTGTACCAATTTTTTTGTGCAATCCATCATCAACTCACTACACCATTTAGTGTTGCACACCAAAATGATGTATTCGGTGTTTCATTTGTACCATTTTGCACAAAAATGGTTGAAGTACATTTTTATCCTTCTTTTCCATTTTGCACCAATTTTTTATTGAGTGTATTTGTGTCCATTTTTGTTATATTATTATTATTATTATTATTATTATTATTATTATTATCACTGCTACTGCTACTGCTTTTGCTGTTGCTGCTACTACTACTATACATTTAATAAATTTATTAGTGAATTCAATAACTTCGTTAACTAAATGGAATTATTTATTTAGTAATTTTTATTGTTATAAAATAAATAAATAATTTTTTAGAAACATAAATCATTAAGAATAAAAAAAAATGAAGAAAATAATAAAACACTGTTCACTTGGTACAACTTTTGGTTTATTGGGTTTGAGATCATTTTTAGTTTAGTGCAAGATTTTATATAAAATGATGCAAAACTTACCTTAAATTTTGGTGTAGGGTTAGAGATGGCCTAAAAAAATCTTTTAGGAGACCATCTTATCTTATCCATTAGGTTTGGATGTCATAATTTCACAATCATTAATAATAACGTAAACAAGTATGTTGACGTTTTGACATTTCTCATTAAAAAATTAATTTAAACGCAACATAGCATTTCTTCATATAGGGACTTAATGAACAATTTGAAGCCTTCACTACTTTCGATACAATATTGTAGCAATAAAAATTATTCTACTTGCCTAAGCGGCCCACTCATGGTGGCACATGAACGACCCATTTAAAAATGTGCTACCTTTGGCCTAACCCATTAATGCCACGAACCCAAGACACGATCTAGGAACCACGGATTAACTCGAAACCTCCGATATGTTATCCTCAAACAGTCGAGATATAGCACGCTATAATTTGATCAACTCAAGCAGGAGTTATATATAAACAGTTTGGATATCTCAACTAAAAGGATCCAGTCAAATTTAGCTCCAACCAACCACAAAATCTCAGAGAATCCTTATCGATTCCATTTAGATAATTATTCCACTCCTATAAATTTTATGATTAGTCAAACGTCCAAATATCCTCATCTATAGACTTTGAAGTTTTTTTCTTACTTTTATTCTAGCACAAGTATAACTCTCGACAAGCTTTATTGACTTGACCGTTGGAATGTCTTCAATCGACACCAATCGATGCCCTTGTAAGATCTTTAATGATCATTATTTCCTGTTCTACTTTTCTTAAATTCTGTTGGATTGTTAATGGCTCGATCAATTTGATTTTCTCAATTGTAGAATCTACCGCCTACAATTTGGCGCTCATCGTAGGGCATAACAATCATTCCGATGAACGGATCTCTTAGCATTACCATGTCTAGAATCTCTGAAATCTATTACACGTATGGCTCTACTAACCACACTCTAGAAGAAGCAGCTCATTAAGAAACGAAATAGATGATTCATCTAGAGGTAAGCAACAAGGCAATTAGGGAACGATTCAAGCCATACCACCATTCTACCAACCACTTTTCATCGACCTATCCGCTCCATCCAGTCTAACCAACCTCTATTCAACCAAGTACTATTCATCATGTCTCTATGCACTCTCAACCTACTGTTTCATCTACCAAAGTGGCTATACGACTAGCACAACTCATCGAGTTGACAAAGCAGAATTCACAAAAATTGGAGATGCTTGAAGTAGAGAATGTAATACCTGATCTGACTTTGGTACATCCATCTCCAACTCCATTCAGGCCAACACTTTCACTCGACCTAAATGGTCTTAGGACCACGTCCAATTCACCACAGTTTGAACGGAAGGTTGGAAGATGCACAACCATAGCATACCAACGGAAGGATCCAAGTTCGCACAAAAGTTAATAGATATTGAAGTCATGGTTTAATGTACTCCCAGGATGCCTCACCAATCAATAATAGCACGCCCAGTTGTTTTGCTGACTTGCCATTTGTTGACAAAATCACCAGGTGGAATTGCCCAAAAAGTTTACCCTTCCCAACATAAAGCTTTATGATCGTCAATCCATACAATTATATAGCTCAACACAGACAGAGAATGTTTATTACTGTTATATCGAGTGACCTTCGCGAGACCTACATGTGCAAAGGGTTCGACTCCAGTTTTGTAGGACCAACCTTATAGTGGTATACAAACCTTCCTAATAATTATATTTCATCATTCGCACAACTAGCTGATAATTTTGTCGAACAGTTTGCAAGTAGCATGAATATCAAGAAGCCATTCAACGACCTCTATCATGTAGTGTAGAGGAAAAGTAAATCACTTTACGAATTTGTCGAACAATTCAACAGAGAGAAGTTTCCATTTGTATCTGCAACAACAAATTACAGTTTCTAATTTTTGAAAGAGGTTTTTCCTAGATACTAATCTATACAATGAAGATGTCTTGGCAAAAGCTTGGCCCAGATTAAATGGGAAGAGGATGATGCCACTTCAATTTCACTAAATGCTAGCCTCACAAGAAGAGCGCAGCGACATAACAAGACGGAGAAACAAACTGTAAGTATTTATTGTCCTCTAGACAAATGGGACACCAAGCATATAGAATTGTAAATACCATTTGATCGCCCTTTTATAAGGACAAAGGCTGGGATCCCTGAATATATCCTCTGTATTGGCCTAGCAGAGCTAGTTGTGGTACTCAAAGGAATGGGTAATGCAGTAAATTGGTCCAAAAAGATGAGAAGCTCCAGTGACCAACGTGACAAGAGTAAGTAGTGTGAGTTGAAGCAAACCATAGGCATCGGACAAATGATTGCATTGCAATAAGGTAGGATGTGGCAGACCTATTGAAATAAGGACATCTCACAGACCTTCTGATCAAAAAATGGAAAGAGAACATCGATGACGATAACAACAAATTGGTAAGCAAGGCTCATTTCCAACCTATGATAGAACTATCAGCTTCATCACCGACGGGTTGGAAGTTAGTAGTAGGATAACAAGGGCAGCAGTACAAAGACATGCGACATCGATCAACTCATTGATGACAGAATCTAAACTAAGTAACCGAGACAGGCGTACCACAAATCATCAACTTTACAACCTTAGAGGCTACGCAACTACTCGATCCATACCATGACGCTTTGGTCATATATTTGAACGTCACCAACTACTTGATCAAGCACATTTTGATAGAATGGTAATAGTGCAAACATACTTTTCTTGGAAAGTTATAAGTCCTTGATTGTAGAGTAACATATAGACTGCTTCAAGCAATCTTTGGAGGTTTTGAAAAAGCACAACATGAAACTCAATCCATCCAAGTATTTGAAATATCTTTTGGCAAATTCCTAGGTTACTTGGTAACCCAACGGGGGATCCAGGAAAACCCAGGTCGAATCAATCAATCATTAACATTCAGTCTCCAACTTGCATAAAGGAAGTTCAAAGGCATACTGGAAGACATGTAGCTCGTAACAGGTTTATCTCTCAATCTTCCAAGAAATGCTAAAAAATTGACAACATATTAAGGAAAAACAGAACTTTCAAATGGACTCCGGCATGCAAAGAAGCAATTGAGTAACTCAAGCAATACTTAACTTCACCTCTGCTCTTGTTAAAACCAATAGACATGGAACAACTCTAGATGTACTGGCTGGAAGGCAACTCCTCATTTACTATGTCAACAATGCATTACTAGATAACACTATAGCCAATTGTAGAAATTAGCTTTGTCACTCGTCTGTGCAGTTCGAAAGCTAAAGCCTTACTTCCTACGCCATTTAGTAGTCATAATAACCTCCTTCCCACTAAAGTAGATACTTTACAACCCTAATTTATCTGGACGACTAACCAAATGGGTTATAGAACTAAGTAAATATGATATTTATTATACACCCCGTAGAACCATAAAGTCTCGGGTAGTTGTTATTCATAACTATCAAGTTGTAACCCAAAAGGAATTTATTTTGCTTAATGGACAAACAGATGATAGGCACATGTCTCATCTGGTGGATGGATCATGCAACATCAATGGTACAAGCCTCAGCATCATCTTAACATCACCAGAAGAGGATCAGGTAGAATAGGCGATCATGTATGAATTTAAGGCAACTAACAATGAGACAATACAAAACTTTCATTGTCGAGCTGAACTTAGCAAAGGAAATAGGAATCATTCGAATAAATGCCCATAGTGACTCTCAGCTTATTGTGAACCTAATCTAAAACACCTTCTTAACCAAGGACAGGAAGATGACATCTTAGCTAGAGTTGGCCTATTTTGCAGCAAGTTCGATGAGTTCCAAATCACTCAAGTTTAATGGACCAAAAACATCTAGAAGATGCACTAGCTAGCCTTGGGATAGATATGAACACAACAAAAAATGGTCAACCCGGTGGCTTACCAAGATTTGGAAACAGACAAAACCAAAATTTTCCATTCAATGGGAGAGTAATCTATGATAAAACTAATTGTTAGATACTCCCAAAATGAAGAGTTGCCACTAAACAAGAATGTAGCTTAACGAACTAAGGCTAACACTGCCAGATTATGTATTATAGATGGTAAGCTATATAGGATATCTTTCTTTGGACCCCATCTTCGATACATTGGCACCACTGAAATTGGATATGTTCTGGCTAAACTTCACAAAGGAGAATATGGAAATCACTCGGGTGCCTGAAGTTGGTCACACTGTGCACTGGGTACTATTGACCAACAATGCGGGCCGACTCTGTTAACCATGTCAAAATTATGACCGACGTCAGCGGTTTGCTGATGTCTCACACTTCCCACCAAAATGGCTCATCCCCATTCTTTCACCTTAGCCTTTCATGAAATGAGGGATGAACATTGTAGAAAAACTTCCAACTACTCTAGGACAACGAGTCATCATGTTATCGGTCATGAACTATTTCACGAAATGGATTGAAGCCGAGGCACTCTCATGGGTATGTGATCGTTAAGTTATCCAACTTATCCGGAGAAATGTTATCTACAGGTTTGGATTACCGAAAGAAATAGTCATCGACAATGGGTCTTTATTCATAAGCACTGAATTTCAAAATTTTTGCAAAGAGTGGAATATCAAACTGAACTTCTCCACTCTACGGCATCTCCAAGCCAATGACTAGGCTGAATCTTCCAATAAGACTATCATGAAGACATTTAAAATAAAAGACTCTTTAGAGCCAAGGGAAAATGGGCAAATGAGCTGTTTGGAGTTCTTTAGTCCTACTGTAAACCTCATTCTCATTAGCTTACAACATGGAAGTAGTCATACCAATGGAAACAAACATACCAATATTTTGGTGCGAATGGACAACTGTGAGCAAAATCAAACTGAATTGTGTCGTGATTTAGATCTAGCGGAGGAGCAAAAGGAAAGAGAATTAGTTCGTACAGTCGCATATCAACAAAAGGTTGCCCAACACTTAATCCGGCAAGTAAGAACTAGAACTTTCAAGGAAGGTGAGTGAGTAACGTCCAAAAATTTTGCAGAATAAGATTATTTGATGATAACAATTTTGACATAGATGCCTTCTAATGATTTTGAAAAGTAGGGGGACTGAAGTGAAATAAATATTAAATTCAATATTTTTTGGGTCAAATAATTAATTATTGATAAAATGATTATACATTAGTATGTGCTTGTTTTGTTTTGTAGTTCGTATTAAATGACGCGTCATGGACTCGAGAAAAAGTTAATTCAAATAAGCTAAGCCCAAATTTTTTAAGTTCAAAGAAGTTTTCTTTAATTGATAATTAATTAAGTTGGTTTATGATTTAATTTTTGTGGCAGCCTACGAAAAGGTAAGTTATCATCGATAAATGTTTATTTGTTGATTGTAATCATATTTTGGTTTTGATAAATGTTAAAAAGTTTAATTGTAGTCCTAACTTAATCCCATTTATAGCATATTTACGTTCGATGTTTTACTAGAAAATAGTAGTGGAGTACAATCCAGATTTTGTTTTTTGAAACCATATTTAATTAGGTAATGACTTGTCAAGTTGGTAGCTATGTGTGCAGATTATTAGGAGTTAATCTTTTATTTTGGATTAGGATGAAAACAAATTCTAATCCTACTTTTATTAGATTTTCATTGATTACATATTTATTTCAATTAAACGACTAGAATCCTACTTTCAAAAAGAAATCTCAAATCTCACCTATTTATATCCCAACGTTGAAGCCAATTTACATTCATTGGAAATTATTTCAAAGTATTACACCTACCCATATTCCCCAAAGCAGAAATAAGGATTTGGAACGTGAAATCATTCTTTTTCTTTTAAAAATTCATTTGATCTATTGAGGTAAGATACATAATGTGCAAGTGGTTTTTTTTCTTTATACTTTTATGTATTTAGTTAAATATACATGAATTGTCAGTGGACTCTTTGGGTTCGATATAATGAAATGTGAACTCTTTTGGGTTTTATAACAAAATGTGAACTCCTTCGGGAATTCACAATGAAATGAAATGTGAAATACTTCAAGGATTTGAAATGACTACATCATAAGTGTATTGATCACCTAAATACACCAAATGAAATGCGGTATGAAGTATCAATTTATTGTTTTATGTAGTAGTGTATGAAAATTGAATATATCTTACATGTTCGTTTGGGTCGATTGGAACTATAGCAGGATGGTGATGTGGGTTGCCGATGATTCAAAGAAGTAAAAACATTAAATTTTTCTATCTTTTAAATTGGTTATCTAGTTTTAATTGCATTCAAAGACATGTTTATTTAATGATTTATTGATTATATTTCTTTCAAATAGATACAACTTTCATGTTTTGTGTTGCTTTATTGACACTGTTTATGTTTTAAAATCAAGAGAATAATTTTTTATCGTTTTCCGCTTTTAACGTGAAGAAAATCGAATTTTTTAGTAATACTTTAGTTTATGAAAATTGGGATGTCACATAGTGGGTGCAACGAGGAGTATTCCAGCACACTAAAGAAGCTGGTGTAGGCAAGTTTGCAGCAAATTGGGAAGGAACCTAATCATGAAAGTGATTGAACAAGGAATCTTTTTAGGTGAGGCTCTTTAATGTAAACCAAAATAAATTGTAAATAAAAATTTTGAATTTTGAAATATATATATAAAAAAATAATGGTAGATATTGGTCCATATACTTAGACAATTATGGTGTAACTTGATTTTGGAAAACTCTCAAGAAAATTCAGCAACTATCGGTTGGGACAGCAGTAGAGAAAAAAATATGTTTGACCTAGTAAACGTCGACTAAAAATTATGAAATCTCAACACAACCTATAACACTCATATACGTACAATATGTAAAAATCTGGTGTTCGACGATGATGTTTGAAGTACAAAAATATTTTTCAACTATGCTAAACAGTATTTTCGAAACTGACCCGACGGAGTTTACTAAAACAAACATAACTTTTCTCTAGGTAATATTTTAAGATAATTCAAAAGATCACTATTAGAGGACTCGTAAACCTTTTAAATCTCACTGATTTCACTCTAAAATATGCACGTAGCTCAAGTTATATCATTTTTAAGTAAGATGATAGAATCTGAAAATTCAATTTAGCAGTAATTAGACTTCATGCAAAATCAATTCAACATTTCTAAGTTATAGTTGATATGCAATGTATATAAAAACTAGACGAAATAGACAATTAAACTTTTTTTAAAATGTCATCTAAATGTTCGTAAGATATTTACATAATTGAAAATTTTGCTAGAAATTTAAAGAGCATTTCAAATAGTCGAACACTTGCCACTATGCAAAACCACCGACATGCCTTGAATTAACCTGTAAGTTTTGTAGGGATGAGTGCCGCGGTAAAAGGTTGTTGCTTTGCTTATCAAATGTGGCTTTTGGGGTTGTAAAAGGTTGTTGCTTTGCTTATCAAACACAAAACGAAATTTACAATTTGCAGCAGCTAAAGTAGAATAAAAAAACAAATGTAAATAGCATATTAAATTTGTGTATAAATGGTGGAATTATGAGGAAACGTGCACATTAATTTTGCATTTGAAATAACAGTTTTTTTTTCTTTCCTTTTAATGATCAACATGTATTCTAAATGATTAAAACGGTTATGACACTTAATGTATATTAAAATTTAAATGAAATGCCTAATGGAGAAAAAGAAAAATCAGATGGAGGGATGAGAAAAAAAAAAAAACTAAACTATGTGGATAAATAGATAGGAGTTATTTGAAGGGCAAAAATCATGTTTAAGGGCTATTTGACATAAACAATAAGTGTACCTAACTCTTTAAAATTTTAAAAACTTAACGTATTCGTAATTAATATAAAATACGTCATCACAGCCTTTAAAAGTTATTCGACACTTTAAAAAATAAAAATAAAGACAAGTGCGTTCAATTTTACTATCGTGACCCAAAACTTTAACTTGAACTCTTAGAAAGTGTCATAGCGACGAAATAATGTAATTTAAATTATTTTTCGATTTATACAAGAAATTTTATTTTAAAATGAAACATAAGATTTTTTTTCTCGGTTGCTACAACTCTTCCCACTTAAAATAATTTTGTCTTCGAAATTTAACTTACTTGTTTTAAGATATTGGGATACTTTGCTAAAATGTCTTCTTTTCTTTTCCCAAGTAGCCTCATCCTTACCTTTCGATTTATCAGAACATGGTCATTTCTCTCCAAAATCACTGTAGGAGCTTTTTCGTACGTCATATCACTCTGGACATCCAGTGATTGAACATTCACCACATGGCTAGGATCTGGGATATACTTTCTTAATATAGAAACATGAATTACGTTGTGCACTGCTGATAGTTCGGGTGGTAATGCTAAACGATATGCTACATTCCCAATTTTTTCAAGAATCTCAAATGGACCGATAAATTTAGAACTCAATTTTCCTTTCTTTCCAAATCGTAATATTTCCTTCATCGGCGCCACTTTGAGAAATATTTTATCTCCAACCTCAAAAGTCAATTCCTTTCTCCTTTTGTCAGCATGGCTCTTCTGACAATCTTGGGCAGCCTTAATTCTTGATCTAATTTTATATATAGCCTCTAGAATCTTCTCAACCAATTCTGAACCTAAGACTCTCCTTTGACCAACTTTATCCCAGTATAATGACGAACGACATCGTCGACCATACAAAGCTTCATACGGTGCCATGCCAATAGTTACTTGTAAGCTATTGTTGTATGCAAATTCGACTAACGGCAAATGATCTTCCCACTTACCACCTAAATCTAGGATATAAGCTCTCAACATATCTTCAAGAACCTGGATTGTTCGTTCTGATTGTCCGTCAGTCTGAGAATGATATGCATTACTAAATGTTACCCATAGTGATAAGTGTATTTTATACACTTATTTAGTGTCCTAAAATATTGATATTTGGTAGTTCTTTTGACAAAATATACCCTAAATTATTGTATTTTATGTTATATAGGTAAAACTCAATGGTTGAACGAAGAATCGAAAGGAAGAAGCGAAAAATGGCAAAATTCAAAGTCCGAGGACCAAATTGAAAATATCCCATAGTTGATTTAGACCAAAAGATGATACTTGAAATATTTTTTTATGAGACAATTGGATGGAATTAGAATNTGTTTTGGACCAAAAGATGATACTTGAAATATTTTTATGAGACACTTGGATGGAATTAGAATTCAAAAAGGAATGGAATATGGTAAAAATGAATTTCCAATCATATAAGTTATAATTTAGATTTCTAGTCAAAAATTGAAACTGATTTTTGGTATAGTAAACGTCCGAATTGGAAAAATCATATTTCTATCAAAGTTGTATATTTTTGAGTTATCTTTCTAATTCACTTTGATTCGTATCAATCGGATAATAGAAGAGAAAGTTATGACCAAAATACCGACTACTATGCAGAGACCAAAAAAATCCTCGCGCGAATG
>CAIGRQ010090152.1:0-16481 GCA_903798375.1 Fraxinus sp. D2006-0159
TCTTGGAGATGCTCTGATATTATGTTGAGCCATCTTATTCAGAAGTTACGAAAAATAAAACACGATATGTATTTAGAGTTATTTATAATCAATAATCAATGGACCGTTTGTGATAGCGTAAAACAAACTAAAGTTGAATAAATTATTGGACCACTCGATTTGATATTCGCTCGGACTCGACCTATCTTTGTACCTTAGGCTTGGGGAACCAGAAATTGCACTTGGGGCGGTCATTGTGGGACCAAGGAAAGTAAGAATAGAGCTCTCAACTTGAGCAAGGCCACAAGAGTTCAAATTATCTTTTGTCTCCAAGGAAAAAAGAAAAAAAGTGTAGCCCCACTTCCAATCCCAATTGCAACCGATCGAAGTTTCGAGTTGTGATAAACTGATTTTCCAAAAATAAAAGCAAAAAGGCGTAAGTCAAATGGGTTTGAAATTTTCACGTGCAAAAAATTGACTAATATCAATAAGTTTGTTTTCTTTAATAAATTTTTAATTTTCAGATTTCATGCTTTTAAACGGAATTGTAATTGGAACTTGAGGATCACGTTAAGAGACTCGTGTTGGAGTTGGAATTTAATAGTGATACTTAAGGTTTTAGTTAACGTTTCTAGATGAAATTTTAAAGTGTAAATTTCGGCCATCGTCCCAACCTTTACCCTATTCTGCGCTTTTATCGTCAACCGTTACCTCTTTACATTCATATCCTCACTTTTTCATAAATTAGATGCTATCATCCATAATAACATTTCTTTTTAACGTGGCTTGAAATGTCAAGTTTATACAAACGTAAAAACAAATACAAATTCGGACAAAAACTATTATCAAGCACGATGGCTACTAATTGTGAAATAAAAATGTCAAGAAATAAAGGTGAAGGATAAAAGTGCAAACGAGAGTAAAGGTTGGTGACGATTGTCACAATTTACTCAGTTTTTAACAAACTTCGCTGAAATTAAGCCATCTACTACTTATAAAAACCTAAAGTTTCGTGACTCATTGCGTCTATCAGATTGAATAAGACGAAAAACACTTGTGTCATTCTCTTCTTCCATACAAAAATCTGTCGTTTCCATTTACTGTTAGTCAAAAGGTAATTTCTGATTATTTTTTGTTCGTTATGATTCCCAGTTAGTCCTTCTTGCTTTCTGCGAACGGAACAAAGGGTTTAGTGTAAAAATTTGACCTTTTTATGTACAAGGAATTATGCATTGTACTATCATATTCCTAGGTTTTGTTCAATGAAACCAGTTGGTTGTCTTGTTTACAATATTTTTTCTTCTCTTGTCGGATTCTCATAGAGGAGGAGCAACCATGACTAGTGTTGATTCAAATGGCGTCCCAAGTACTCCAACCAGGCTCGAGGTTTGAGCGATACAACATGTTTGGTTGTGCTTAAAAGCTACAACATGCTCTTGTATTTTTGAACGTTTAATATTTCCTTTTTGAATCAAACATCAGGGAAAAGGAAAGGCAACCGTCGTTTGCTGGTTTCTTGGACTTGGATCGCTTATGGCATGGAATAGTATAATGACAATAGCAGATTACTACTATGCATTATTTCCCGTAAGCATCTTATTTCTTTAGTTATTCAACCTTGGATTTTTTCAAGTTCTTGTTTTCGGCATGGTTGGGAGTCACAATAGTACAATGCACGATTTTAAAAAAAGGACGTTTTTGTTGACACATGCAGTAATGGACTGCAGTATTGTGTTGTTCTTGCATTCCTTTGATTATCCAGAACTAATATTCAATATTGGACATTCTTTTCTATCTGCTTACTTCAATATTTTTTGTATTTATACCTTTGAAATTTGAGGAATTTATGATTTTTCTACTTTTGCAGCTTTACCATCCTTCGAGGGTACTTACCCTCGTTTATCAACCATTTGCAGTTGGAACAATGCTTATACTCGCTTACAATGAGGCAAAGATTAACACTAGGATGCGCAACATCTTCGGATACATTCTATTTTCCCTTGGTACTTTAGGACTTCTAGTTGTAAGTTCTGCTATTAGTCAGTTTGTACGATCCTTTTAAAGATTTTTTTTGTTTCTAAACCCCATTGATGTAATCAAATTTGTATGGTTCCAGTTGGATCTAGCCACAGGAGGTAAAGGAGGAATCGGAAATTATATAGGCATTTGCATTTTTGTTGCTGCTTTTGGAGTTGCAGATGCTCATGTTCAAGGCGGACTTGTTGGTGATTTGTCATTCATGTGTCCCGAGTTCGTCCAAGTAAGATTTGTAGCTAAAGCATGTTTCGCTCTTCTTAAAAATTACTTTTCTAGAAAGTAATCAAGTTGGACCACCATTGTGCTTGTCTGTTCTTGCAGTCTATGTTTGCTGGTTTGGCTGCATCGGGGGCTCTTACTTCTGGCTTGAGGCTAATGACAAAAGCTATTTTTGACAAATCCAATCACGGTCTTCGTAAAGGAGTCGGTCAGTATTCGAAAATATCATAAATATCAAACTTTCCATTGATCTCCCTAAATAATCATACTCGTTGAATGTTTCTGGTTAAACATTCAAATGATGGAAATTATGGATTTTAACTGTGGAGTCTTTTAGCATATTTTCAATCATGCTTCACAGAATTGTTTCATAGATAACACATGGCAAAACATCATTGAAAGATTGGCACCCTGTAGGACTTTTCTTGTACTTGGGGAATAATCCGCATATTTTTGATACATCCAAATCGTACATGACATTATAAGCTTTTTATCTTGTTCGATACTGTCCAATAATGTTCAATCCTAATTTGGATTCAGACACAATAGTGTTCTTTATTATGGTTTTGCAGTGTTATTTCTCGCCATCTCGACAGCCCTTGAATTTCTATGTATATTCCTATACGCAAACGTCTTTGGAAAACTCCCAATCGTGAAGTACTATCGGGCAAAGGCTGCATCAGAAGGATCGAAAACAGTATCTTCCGACCTTGCTGCTGCTGGCATCCTGACTACAGAAAGTGAAAACGTAAATTAAGTCAATATACATTTGATTCTCAAAAAAATATTATTTCAACATTTAAGAAATGCATTTTGCTATATATCACTGCAGGTTGTTGATGCTAAAGACGAGAGACTGAGCAACAAACAATTGTTATTACAGAATGTTGATTATGCATTAGACCTCTACTTGATATATGTTCTCACATTATCAATTTTTCCCGGATTCTTGTACGAAAACACTGGCTCCCACCATCTAGGCTCTTGGTAAGTGCTCATATGATTAATTTCTTGGTTTAATGAATTTTTCTTTGAGGAAAAATTGCTTTTATCAGTTCACTTTCCTATTCAAATTCTCTTTTGTCGTTAATAATGTCCCATGCTATTGAACCCTCTCTACCAAACATGCGGTTATAGACATTAGTCTCATCCATGAAATTCAAAGCAGCTGATGAAAAACCAGACATTACAAGGCTACTAAGAATCATATATTCTGTCAATTCAGGTATTCAATTGTCCTAATAGCAGTGTACAATGTGTGGGATCTTGTATCGAGATACATTCCCCTTATTGAACGCATCAAGATAGAATCCCGGAAGGGCCTTATGATTGCATGTCTATCGCGGTTCTTGCTTGTCCCGGCCTTCTACTTCACTGCAAAATATGCCGATCAAGGATGGATGATATTTCTCGTATCCTTCTTGGGACTAACAAACGGCTACCTCACTGTATGCGTACTCACAGCTGCTCCCAAAGGTTACAAAGTAAGTCGATACCTCAACCCTCATAACATAGCATATATTTGTTATGAATTCTTTGTATGGCCTAATATGCGAATGGAAACTGTATTTGTAGGCACCGGAGCAGAATGCATTGGGTAATTTGATGGTCGTTTTTCTTCTTGGAGGCATTTTTACGGGCGTTGCTCTTGATTGGTTGTGGCTTATTGGTAACGGAAAGTTTTAATGAGACGACGTTTATACTTGCCGACAGACACTCAGCAGGCAAATTTTGTTCAATTATTTGGCTAGCAGTAGAAATTTCCATCATGGACTATATTATTAATTTGTAAATATATTCAGTATTCGTAAATTCCCATGCATCAACTTCACATTTAATTTGTCAAGAATTAAAAATAAAAGAAACATAAGTTGTTTCGACTGAATATTGAGCGGTCGAATACTTGTAGAATGGTATGCCTTTAAACTTGGTACAATCCATCCCAAGACACATGTTTGATTAGAGTAATTACTAGGTACATGGTTTCGGATAATCGGCAGTTAAGTTCCAATATTCACGGGTTAATTCACCTTACATAGGAATGAAAATGACAGTTATTTTGACAGTTACAAAAGTCAATGGTTGAAATATGTTGAAACAAGTCCACTCACCCTTTTCTTTTCCTGCGACGCAGAAATTTGAACTATCGACTTATCGTTAGAGAACTGCCATTTCGGGGAATTCAATGTTGCCTTGTTGCTATGAACTTCTTCAAACTACCTTGCTTTTCTAACACTCAAAACTTTTCTTTGCAAAATGCATCACGGCATTCCTGGTTTGGTATCAGGCATATTCTTCTTATTTGAAGCAGAAATGTATTTATGTTCTCTCAGACGTTTTCTAGGTTATTTTGTTGAAAGAAATGATGCTGCAAATTTCTAGATTATTTTGTTGTAAACAAATAATTCCCAATCCATTAGGAGTTCAATGCAGGAACTTGCACAAGAAATCGATCGATGTGACATGGGAAAAACCAGAGATCGGGTGGACAAAGTTAAACTACGACGGATCCTGCAAATGCAAGACGGGAAAATCAAGCATCGGAGGGATTTTCAGGAACCATAACGCTGAATTCTTACTCGGATATGCTGAATCAATTGGAAAGTCCAACAGCACGATCGCAGAATTGGCTGCTCTTCGAAGAGGCCTCGAGTTAGTACTCGAGAATGGTTGGAACGACATATGGCTTGAAGGAGACTCCAAGAGTCTAGTTGACATAATTGCACGAAAAAAACCAGTCAAATGCCTGGAAGTACAGAAGCATGTTACGCGTATAAACTCGATGATGCCAGAAATTAGAAACTGTATTTTAACACATATTTATAGGGAAGGCAATAGGGCTGCCAATAAATTCGCACACATGGGACACAATTTGAAGAACCCTCAAATTTGGCGGGACATTCCTCGAAATGAAGTTCTTCGACGTATTGTGCTTCAAGACGCTGGAGGCAAAACATTTCTTCGAAGAAGATAAACTAAATTATACGTAATTTCATTTTTTGTTGAAAGAATTGAACATAATTGTAATATCTCAGACATAAAAACTAGGAAGAGTTCGAAATATCTGGCCAAGTAGCACAAATGGACACAACAATATTGTAAACCGTATTCTAAATACTTGATTTCTGTATACATTGTTGATGTCCTCGAGCAAACAGATCGTACTAATGTTTTCAATTTCAGACATCATGGAATTATATACCTTAGCCTATTTATCTGCTAATCATGAAACAGTTCAAGAATTGCTAACTGCATTAATACCAAATCAACCCTATCATTTACAATCTGATAAATTGAAGTATCAGATGAATAAAAAAACCTTCAATTTATAGAATTTATTGAAAACGAGTAGGTCTGTACATTTGGAGTCGATCGAGTTGTCAATGTTTATCAGTATACGTTGCACGAATAGTGATGAACAAAATCGATACTTGTACGCACAAAGTAGTGTATTATATGTACGTTTCAAGTGGCAAATTGAAGTTAAAGCATCTAATAATACAGTAAAAGACTCCTTATTTATCGCTGTAACTTCCTCTCGCTCTCAATAGAACACACAAATTTGAAACCCTACAAAGTACAAGCCCCAGTCCTTTCTCGTTTTCACAGAAAAAATCTGGAAAATTGAATTAATTGCTAACTTTTTCAATGCCGGAAAAAGATTTGCCACCGGATCATTTGCGGTGCAAGAGGACCGACGGCCGTCAATGGCGGTGTAGCAGGCGAGCGTTGGACGGGTTAACGCTATGTGAAATTCACCATCTTCAAGGCCGTCACCGCCAGAAGAAACAGAAGGTGCCAGACTCGCTTAAAATCGAGAGGAGTTATTCAAAGCAGAGGAAAAATGGTGAAAAGGGGGGTGTTTCGAAATTGACTAAAATGCAACAGACGGTGGAGAAGAGAAAGCGGTGTCAATCGGAGGCGCTGGATGAGGCTTTGAAGCGGATGAAATTGAGAAAAGGCGAGTTGCAGTTGGAACTGATCTGAGTGTTCTTGAAGAGGCAAGTGGAGCAGAAGAAGGAGAGAAGGTTAAAGGCATCTACTATTGGTGAAACTATGAAAGTGTTGCCTACTTTAATCCGATATTGTTTTTCAATACTGAGTAACAAACCATGTTTGCTGAATGTTTCATACATATGATTCTTTAATGCAGAGTGTTCTTGAAGAGGCAAGTGGAGAAGAAGAAGGAGAGAGCATTAAAGGAATCTGCAATTGGTGCAACGATGAGAGTGTTGCCTAATGGAGTCATGGCTATTTCGCGTTTGCCTTTGAATTCGCAGGAATTTAGCAATCAAAATGGTGTTCTGGATGTGAAATTGGGCGTGGATTTGAAGTTGAACTTGTTTTCACAGAGGAATTTTCGATCAAAAAATATTGAACCACTCCCATTTGGTACAATGCAGGTTGTTATCTCAATTTCCATTAAGTGAATTTGAATTGCTTATCTAATTTTTAACCGCCAGGAAACGATATAATGTAGGTTCTCCTTTGTATGAGAAAATATGAATTTGGTTTTGGAATTTGTGTTTCTTGATCTGTTATCTGTTTAAGGAACTGATATTAATGTTTCGGTTTCACCACTAGGTTGTCCCATTCGTAGGGAGCATGGTTTGAAAAAACGTAAACGGATACTAAAGCTTTTTTTTGTTATGAGGCTAGGCGTAAGCCTCAAAACGTTTTAAGACGTAAGCCTCACCACAAATAAAAAAAACTTAAGTTGAAAAATTAGAAAACAACATAAACACAAACAAAAAAACTTAAATTGAAAAATTAAAAAATAACATAAAAATATATAACTAATAGTTCCAATGAACAGTAAACAACCATGAATATTTTTTAACAAAAAAAAAAAAAAAAACAAAATCCAAAATATATTCTGCCTCTAAATATTCTGAGGTATGAAGCGCCACCGCAAAAGGGTCAGGTTTAAGGCGTACAAGAGGCGTGCAGCAGATTCCGTTAAGGCGCATGCCTCTTAAGATAAGCCTCAGATTTCACGCCTCAAGGCACCTGTCATAAGCCTCAAATTGAGGCGCGCCTTGAGGGTTTTTTCATACCATGGTAGGGAGTGTTAAGAAAAGAAAAATAAAGAGATGCCATTGGTGCAGAGCAAATAATAAACCGAGTATGATCAAATGTTTGAGTTGCAGGAAACGGTTCTTCTGTGCAGATTGTCTTAAAGAGAGGTTTGATATTCTTATATACTCAGATTTTTAAATATTTCTAGCTGTGCTGCTGGAAAAATAGATTGCATATGGTTCCCCTTTTGATTCTCAAATGAAAATTTCTTTCTTTGTTGCTACCATGCTAGTTTCTTTATACGGTTCTCAACCTATGCCAGCTAATGTTCCCAGATGAAGTCGGGCAATTTTTTTTGGTGGAGTCATTTTTGCTACGCATGATTGGTTAAGATTTTGATTGAAACATTTGCTGATGTGATTATATTTGCAAGTTGTTTGTTACTTGTTAGTAAGGAGTGGAAAAAATTATGCCACAAGACTGAAAATGGATATTAATGTAATAAATACTACTACCTATTGATACATTTTTTGTTTCATGTTTGGGAGTTGTTTAGAATTGATTTTTACTATAAATAGGTAGAAGTGAGTGGTGGATAAGTAATAGTACTTGTGGATCCCACAAAATGTTTGAATAAAAAGTTGTTTGACCAATTATACACATTAGCCAAACATGGGCTTAGGGCAACTCCAACCAATGCTCCTACAACCCAACTTCAAATCTTGACGCCAAATTGGTGTATAAACAGTGTTGCACCAAATTTCGAGCAACATTGTTCATTTGGTGTAATTCATAGAGTTTTTCTTATTTTCCATTTTCACATAATTAGTAACCACCATTTTATCCATTCTTATTTGTAGCATATGGCAAGCAAAGTTCTATTTGTTAATCCTGTAACAATGAAATTATTGGTTCCATTTTGTGCTGAGCAATGAAGCTTCTTGCATGCCTGGAAATTAAGAAGGGAGGCGACAAAGTCCTTTGTAATGCCATTTCATGTTTAAATCATTATACTATATTAATAGCAGGATTAACCAAAGCTGAAAATGGTACAAAAGAAGGAAGAACTATAATCTTTGCAGCAGAAGAGAAAAAAAAAAAGGAAAGAAAGAAAGCAAGAGAGGAAGAAAGAAAGGAAAGATCTGTCATGAATTAAGCCCTTGTTTGACAACCATTATCCAAAAACTCATTTTTTCTATATATTCATTTTCAACCATACTCTCGTACAATAAAATATTTTGCACGTAAACCCAAAATTTTTCCATACTTTTTAATCATACATTCTCCAAAAATTCACTATTCAAAACTTTTTTTTGTCAAATAATGGCCATCAAACAAGGCCTAACTATGGAGTTTGGACCTTTTCTAAAATTTGTAGTAGTTGACCATTTCAGTTTTCTACACTTCTCTTGTGCTTCTTAACTTAGGACGCTTAGTACGTAGGTAGGTATATTCTGCTTGCATATTTAACTTTTACCAGTTCACCTGATATTTATAGAACTTGAATGTCATTTAGGTATTTTGAGAGGCAAGAAGTGAAGGAGAAATGTCCTGCCTGCCATGGAACTTGCACTTGAATGATCTGCAAAAAACAGCAATCCAAGGCTGTTAATCACAAGGTTTGACATGGAAAATGCTTTGTCTTAATTTTCTTCATTTTGTTTTATAAGCATTGGATGTTGATGCATCTGTTTATTTATAATTCTTCTTCCAGGAACGTCCAGAAGTAAAAGGAGGGTTGATAGAAGTCACTTACTTCATTATCTGATCAATATACTTCTTCCAGTACTAAAACAAATTAACCATGATCAGAGTGCTGAGATGGAGATAGAAGCTCATGTATCAGGTATTACCAACATCTTGCTCAGTCACTGCGTGGTGAATCTGTTTCCTTATTTGATGTCAATTCAGTTAGTCTTAAAAATGTTACTTAACAGGCAATGAAGTCCAGATTCCACAGGCAAACTTAGGCTTCCAAAATTTACACTGCTGGTAATTTCCATATTGCCGCAATATTTGAATGTGAGACTAAGACCGTAAGTTGACTTTCTTTTAATATTTTTTTACATGGTGTATTGAAATATCGAGCAGCAACTGCAAAACTTCCATTGCGGATTACCACAGAAGCTGCACAAAGTGTTCCTATAATATTTGCTTAAGTTGTTTGGAGTTATGTCGAGGGAGCTTATGTGGAGGATTTAAGCTTAAAAGTTGCAAGAAAAATAAAACGTGTCCATCTGATGATGAACTGCTGCTAAAGATAAACAGTAACATTTCAAGGCAATGTTCTGATGGGATGTACTCTTTGTCTCCCATGTCATTGCAAAAGTGGGAAGCTAATGCTGATGGCAGTATTTCTTGCCCATCCGTGGATATTGGAGGTTGTGGAAATAGCCTTCTTGATTTAAGATGTGTATTTCCCTCAACCTGGACCAGAGAGCTGGAATTTAGAGCTGAAAAAATATTATGCAGCTATCACTTTCCAGAGATTGCAGATGTTTCTTTGTTTTGCTCTCTCTGCAAGGGAATTGACCATAAAGCTGGTGTAGTTAAGACTCTGCGAGAAGGGTCTAGTAGAATATGTTCTAATGACAACTATCTGTATTGTCCTACTCTACAGGGTCTTCATAAAGAAACCCTTGACCATTTTCAGAAGCACTGGGGTATGGGTCATCCTGTTATAGTTCAGAAAGTTCTTAAGAGCGCCTCAGGTTTGTGTTGGGATCCATTTACCATGTTCTGCTCTTATATTGAAAATAGGAGCTCCAAAGCTTACAGTAAGGATAGTGTGGAAGCAACAAACTGCTCAGATTGGTGTGAGGTCAGTGTCTTAGTATCTCTGTCTCTATTACGGTGATAAACTAAGCAACTGTTGAAGCAATTCAACATTATATGTAACATCTTGGAAAGCAGAAGACTATTGCGAATAGAATTCTAACTTTGAATAGATGTCTATTAACACATAGACATTAAACACATGATGCCAAGTACATTCGGAGATAGGAGATATCGTATTATAAACACGATGCCATGCTGCATACCTCGGTTTTGATGGTTCTATATGACGTCAACATCCACTTTTATGTACAGTATAGATGTGAGCAATGCAATTGGCATGCAACTTAGTAATCAGAAAGTGACATTCTGAAATTAGTAAGTTACTGCAGCTAAAGCATTGTTTATCCCCTCGTCTTCTTAATTGTTAATGATGGCATTAAGAAATGAATAAGATGTCTTTTTCTCTTCCAGGGTGTAAGCTTTCCAAGTTATTAAATCACAAAATTGTTTTGGAGTACTATTATTAACCTGTTTGTGAAGTTGCAGATATTGCAAAGAGCGAACATGCACGGACACCCTCTCAACGCCGGTGAGTTGGTGTCCGACGTGTATTGGCGAAGCGCCAGGTGACATGTCCAATTTATTTTTTGGTTTTGAACGGTTGGACATATCGCTGATACACTGGTAGAAAAATCATGTCGGACACCGACACATCTTGAAAATGCAAGGTGGTGTGTCCAATTTTTCTTTTTCTTTTTTTTTTTTTGATTTTTTACAGTTGCGAAAGTCATCGACACATTGGCGACACGTTGGGGATACATTGTGTCGGACATGACATGTCCTCGGAAAGTGTCAAAATACCGGGTGGACTGATCAAATTATTATTTTGGTTTTGTATAGTTTGACATGTTACCAACATATGCTGATATGTTGGAAGATAGATTTCCGATACTTCACGAGATACATTGTCAACATGTCGGAATTAACAAAAAAAAAAATTATTTTACAATATTAAAAATAAAAAACGTAAAAATAAATAAATGAATTAATATTATTTTTGTAAGCATGTTAGAAACGTGCCGTGTCGGTACTTCTTGAAAAATTGTGCGTGGCATGTCAATTTCGCATCATGATCGATGCTTCCTAGGCAAAGATAAATAGTTTAATGATACTTTAATTTCAGTATTCTTTTAGCTTTGGCTGTTTACACATTCTCATGAGCGATGATAGATTAATTTCTTTTAATTTGCACCTTGTCCTCACTTAAATGCACCTTGATATGTATTGTTCATTTGTTCTTGCAGCCTGCAGGTAGAAATTGATAGGAAACAGATATTCATGTGATCACTGGAGAAGAGAACACATGCAAGCATGCGGCATAAAACGCTAAAATTCAAAGCTGCGTTTTCTTCCAGTTTATTTCAAAAACAATTTCCAGCTCACTATAACGAGATCTTACATGCTTTACCACTCCCAGAGTACATTAATCCATTGTCTGGCCTTCTGAACTTGGCTTCTAAGTTGCCTAAGGAATTGCAGAAAACTGACTTAGGTCCTTGTATCTATATTTCATATGGAGGTCCAGAGGAACTGACGCAGGCAGATTTTTTGACAAAGCTATGTTATGAATCACATGATACGGTATGATTTTGTTTCCTTTCTTTTTATCTGTCTGAACTTTTATTTGTAACACATCTGGACGATCTCAATTATTGTTTACTAACTGAGAATAGATAATTCAGTATTTACACAAGGAGCATTTTTATAAAGGATTAGTCTTAAAAGTTGAATGATATAATAACTAATTCTGTTTTCTTTTCAATCCAGGTTAATATTCTCGCTTATGCTACAGATATTCCAATCTCCCAAGAACAGATTACTAAGACTGAAAGTTTAATGAAAAAAATGCAAGTCTAGTGATCCTCATGGGCAGTCAGCAGGCAATTCAACTGATCAGAAAGGCAAGTCACCTCTGCAGAATGAAGGTACTGGTGAATTAGGCTTGCATGCCTTTGTCGGAGATAGGATGCAACTACCTAATGGAATCCACTCCAGTGATTCACACGGCCAGACATTAAGTGTTGAAGATGAAAATATGTCTCTTGACAGTGAATCTGATTCTGAGGAATCAATAATTTGCTGTGGAACTATTGAAAATTCTGAAGACACTGATGAGTATGTTCTTGGCGAAGATATAGATAGCTCTTGTTCTAGTGAAGATAAGTGAGAAAACAATTCTTGTGGTGCCCAATGGGACGTTTTCCGTCGACAAGATGTCCCAAAACTTCTAGAGTATCTAAAGCGACACTCTAATGAGCTCAGCCATACTTGCTATTCAAAACATATATGATTACTTTAGAAAAAGCTTTTGTTAGACAACATTGACGTATCGTACTAAATACTGGTTTATTGGTATCTGCAATAGGTGGTTCATCCAATCCTTGATCAGAACTTTTATCTCCATGCTTTTCACAAATTGAAGCTTAAAGAGGAGTTTGGTAAGTTGTGGTGATAGGTCTTCTCTCGTTGATATTACTCATAGATTTTCAACATTGTCTTAGTTTTCACGGGTGGTTTCAGATATTCAACCTTGGGACTTTTGATCAACATCCTGGAGAAGCTATCATCATTCCAGCTGGATGTCCGTATCAAATTAAGAAACTTAAGGTAAGCTTCTATACTGAACATATTTACTATTTAGCTTCATTTGGCCTGCGAAACAATTTACTGACTCATCTGTTGTGCGTAATAGTTTTGTGTACATGCTGCATCTGTCTTTTATTATGTGGAGGTGGATGCAAATTTTAGAATATGTTCAATGGAAGTTGGAGCTCTTTCTCATAGAACAAATTATTTGCATATAGGAAAGGATGGATGTAGAAAAATAAGAAGACAAGTTAGGGGCCCCTACTGCCTTGGGCGTAGAGCACTAGATTTGTGCAGTACATTTGCCAATTATAAGAAGATTACCTCTTTATTTGGTTCTTGAATTAGCATCAAATATTGCAATTAGTGGATTTGAGCTACTCATTGTTGGAAGCTTTTGGACTTTTTCAGTCATGTGTCGGAGTTGTTTTGGACTTCATCTCACCTGACAATGCCACTCAATGCGTTAAACTGAGTGATGAAATCTGCCTACTTCCTATGCGGCACAAAGCAAGAGAAAGATTGTTGGAAGTACGTTTTGTTATGTACCCTCTTCTTAATATCCCTTCTCAATTTTTTATTACAGAAAATCAACAATGAAAAATGACTTTTACAGGTGAAAAGAATGACCCTTCATGGAATCAATGCAGCAAATGAAGATATCTGATATCTTATGCACTCAGAGCAAGTAATCCTCTTATACACATTTCTAACTTTGGTCTTGTTTGCATTTGTTTGTGTGGAACTTGATATTTACTTCTACGCAAAAACTCTTGCATGTTTCCTTTACTAGTTTGCTTATGAAATGTGTTACCCAAAAGTTGTGGGCTGTGGCAAAAGTTTTAGGAAATTCTAGATCTTTAGCCATTCACAGGTTCATAATTATTGTCCGTGTGTGTCATGTGATTGGTGCACATCCATAACCGGCAAAACATAATTAGCTTGAGAATCTTTATTGAATAGAGAAGAAATATTAGTTTTAAAGGATTTCATCCAATTGTTTACTAAATTCACACTCCAGGAATGGACTCAATGAAATTGGAAGCACCCACCATCGGAAGAGATTAATCTGTGCAGCTTGTGATTTACTGTCAGCCTACACGGATTTCTCCTTCTGTACTGTAAGTATAAGATTTAAGAGCTAGAATACATGCATTTTTTTCTTCTCCCATGATATTGATTTTTCTTTTATCAATTTTGTGTCTGCCGCAGTGAAAGCGTTTGAGCTGGCTGTCTATTGGCTCGTTGACTAAGAGGGGGTAATTGAAGTAAAATTATGATGTCTCGCTGTTGAGTCTTTGATTACAACATATTTTTGGAATGTGGAAGCCCAAATTCCTAGCGACAATATGGTTTATAGTTGAGTCAAAAACTCTTCTAAACTGCGACGATTATTTCAACAAGAAGTTAGCAAATTGTGGATAACCATCTCCCGCCATTATTGGAGTTTTGATGCAGTTTATTGTGCAGTGGGAGCTGCATATTCTGCAGATATCCTGTTGGAAAATCTGCTAGCTTGTTTGACATATTTCTGACGATTTTTGGAGCTCATATGGGTTGTAGCCATTGTAAAGATGTATATAAAATTTCTTTGGATTCTTCCTTTTTCTTATCTTTGCCAATTTGTTTCTTACGATGCAAACTCGAAGACTATTTATTTTTGTTGGGCTTAATTTAGGCCCGACTCGAACCCAATCCATCTTGAAATGTATTATGGTTTTTTTTTTTCAATCTTTTTTTATAGAAATTAAAATTTAAAAAGGAAAATAAATAAATGTGTAACACAACATGACATTTTCTTCATCGAATTTTAACGAGTCAAATAGGCATCGAAAATGACGTAGGAATTGGAAAAAAATTCATTGGAAAAAGGATGTCTATTGGAGATTGCGACGATAATTGTATACAATCTAATCGTTGAATTATCTTTTCTAGAGAAATAATTGTATGCGTTAGTCAAATGCGTGAAATTTGTGTTGGAGAATAAAATTTTTTCTAGTAATACATCTCATTTCGTCAAATCAGATAATTTGATTGAGATAAAATTAATATTACACTACTTTTTAAAAAGTTTGGAATCAAAGAAAGTAAAGTAGAAAATAAAAAGTAATACAACAGTAAGTGAATACGTGGCAAGAACGGGTCACTATTTTGGATCCGGGTCGACCCTCTACAACAAAATTATAATCAATTCACCTCCGTATGTGGGGACCACATTCTTAAAGTAGAAAGACCACGTGTCTAGATGTGACGTCACCTAAAGTTTGACTGTTGGCCTCATTAATTGCATGGAAGGACAAAAAATAGCACAGGAGCCCCGCCATAATTTTCAATAAAGCTAATTAGACCTTTTTCTTCAAGTAGTAATTGAACACGTGACCCTCTTTAGTCAAACCTTTCTATTTATCACAGCTGTGCAAATAGTACAATATATTAATTTATTTTACGTGAAATGAAGGCAATATAACAGGTGGCAATAACACATTCCTCAATTCTTGAAGTCGTTGTACAATAAAATTTAAAAAAATAATTGTACTTTTAGATGAGCCGATTCGAATATTGACTCAAGGTGCATTTGAACCACATTTTTTGGGAAGAATGTATTCTGAAATAGTAGATTGATAGAGAATGTGTGGTTGAAAAGAAAATTTTATTGAAGAATATGTGATTGAAAATTAGTAGAAGAATAAGAACGAAAATTTTAATGTGCACCAAACAGGGGCTCAATATTGAAATTAAACCGATAAGTCTTGGTGCATCAGTTCATAACCACGCCACATTGCACTCGTTATAATTCGAGGTCGGGGATTAATAGAGCAAGTATATGGGCATTGAATTGTGCCGTGTTATGGAGTAAATCTCTCATGTACACAACATATAAGGTATTTGGGAACTTCTCTTAATAATGTTGACTTTTTAAAATGGAACCCCAAATTTTAATGGTAAGCCACCGAGGTGAGATGTGCTTGGGTTATACCACATTACCTAAATTTTTTTGTTAAAAAATTGACACTTTATGTGGCGGTTATTCACCGTCGTGAAAATCCCTTACGGATGTCCACGCAATTAAAAGATCAAATTTGTCTTTTTTAACGAGTTAAATTTGTAGATGAGATGGTTGCATGCAACCATCTTATGAGATAATATATAAAATAAGACCACTTTAGTATATATGTAAGATGTTATGTCTGATGAGAGAAGAAATGATTTAGGGCATGTTCGATAGGAATTAAAATCGGATTAAAATTGAAAAACTAGTCGTTATTGTTGACTTTTATTAGATGAGTGGGACCCAATAACGGTCATATTTTCAATTTTAATTAGATTTTAATCCGTACCAAATGGGACCAATTTTAATCCGTACCGAACGGAGCCTTAATTATGATTCATGTCAACAATGGAAAGTTGAAAAAAAGGAAAAATTAAGATAGATGGTTTCTTAATTTCTGGAAGACCTTTAGGGTCCGTTTGATTGTAAGGGTGGAAAGAAAATGAATTCCAAAAAAAGTAATTGCTTAGAAATTGTTTTATAGGGAATTGAAAATTAAGTGTGTTTGATTGATATTATTTTCCACCTGAAAAATTTTTAAATTTTGTGTTCGTTTGAGTTTGTTTTACATGAAAATTGTTCATTAAAGTAATAATATTTTTTACAATTGGTTATAAAATTTGTTTTCATTGTCAAAAAGTAAAAAAAAAAAAAGCAAAATTTTTTTTCCTAAAAAATCATTTTTTTTAACAAAGTTTAGTGTTCGTTTAACCTTCGTTTGCATTAAAATTGTTCATTAAAGTAATTTTTTTTT
>CAIGRQ010090159.1:0-12838 GCA_903798375.1 Fraxinus sp. D2006-0159
TTTCATTGTGTTTCATCATTTCTTCTTGAGATCATATAACAATTTGTTTGGGAAAAACATCATACCCATTAAATCGAAACACCACCTACTTTCTATTGGTCATAGGAATGTACTTTCTCAATTGAACTTCCGAAGTTTCTGGATATTGAAAGAGGTTGGACTACAAGTGCAGGAAGAGCACAAGGCCTTGGAGCAGGTTCTTGGAATTTTGTTGGGAAGAGACAATTGCAGAAGATCTTGGAGCAGGTCTTGGAGCAAACCTTGGAGTTAGCAGGAAATAGATCAGAAAGTATGGTGGACTTGGCTAGATAGCATCTGTTTGTAACTCACTCCGTATTGTCTATAATGGAGGTAACAACTTGGTTCCAAAGTTTTTACCCAGTTGAGGTTTCTTCGTCATCATTTTGGTGTTCGTTATTTATTACTTTCGAAAATTGACTTGTTTGATTAACAATCTAGAAACAATTAAAAGTGATTTGTTGCTTTTGATTGATTAATTTCGCATTTAAGGTCAAAACTAAAAATAGATAATTAATAACCATTCGGTAACTTAGTAGCCATGAATTTGGTAATCCGTAACTTTCAAGTGGTATCCAAAGCGACATCCAATTTTTCAATTGGTATCAGAGTCCAATTTCGTTCCTTGCCCATATTACCTAGATGACTAACTCATTATTCTCCCAACCATATTTTGATGGCAGTAATTATGCTTACGAGAACGTTAGGCTGAGAGCCCTTTTAAAATTAATGGATGGACGTATCTGGTTTAGTGTTGTAAATGATTAGGCTGCACCTAATTCTACTGTTAATAATGAAGTAATCCCCACCCCTGTTGCTAATTGGACTGGAATAGTAAAGTCTTACATGCCCTCTTTATGGTAGTATCCCCAGAAGAGTTTAGGCGAGTGTCTATGTGTGAGGTAGCCAAAGAGGTTTGTGATATCTTACAAACCATACATGAGGGAAATCGGGCGGTTAAGAATTTTAAATTGCAGATGTTAACAACTAGGTTTGAAGAAATTCGAATGAAGAAAGATGCAACTTTTTGATGATTTTTATGCGAGTTTAAATGACACAGTAAATTATAGCTTCAACCTAAGTGAGAGAATCCCAAAGCATACGATAGTTAGAAAAATTCTTAGATCCCTATCAGAAAGGTTTAGTCCTAAAGTCACAGCAATAGAGGAGAGTAAGGACTTAGATTCCATTTAGATTGAAGAGTTGGTTGGATCACTCAAAACTTATGAACTTACATTAGATAAACTCACAAACGATAAGTCATTGGCCTTAAATACTATGAGAAATAGTCATAGAGAGTCATCGGATTCAAATTCTCCCAATAAAGAGGAGTTATCTTACCTTGCTAAAAATCCCGAAAAATATTTAGGAATAAACAGAAACCTGAAGAGAGATAGTGAGGTGAATCCAATAAGTTTAGAAGGTGATCTCAATTTGTGAGATGTCATAACTGTCGATGTATTGGCCACATTAGGAGTGAGTGCCCTAGCAGTAGGAGAAATTAAGATAAGGCTATGAATGCTACTCTCACTATTGACGAGTCTAATTTCGACAATCAGAGTGAGAAATCAACTCATGAGGAAGTGGAAAAATATATTGTCTTTACTACGAGAATTAAGAATTGATCTAATAAGGGGAGTGAGAAGGCTGAAAGCATAAGTAGTAGTGAGAATTCAAAAGAAGATTTTGATAGTGAGAGAGATATTCACGAGACTTATGATAAAATCTATGAGTAGAGAATTAAGATCATAACAAAAAATAAAGTCTTAAGTATGAGAGTTACGGAACTTGAATCGAAAAACGAGAAACTCGTAGCGTACATTCAGGAATCTACCTCTACTCTGAGTGATTTAAAAACCATGAATGAGTCTTTAGATACTCAAGATAGGAATCTCACTAGTGAGCTTGAGAAGATATCTAGGATAGATAATGAGCTAACAGTTGAAAATGAAACCTTAGAAATCTAAGTTGAAAATCATCTGAGCGACCTAGAGAATTCTAAGTCTTAACTTACCTTTTCTAGTGGTTCTATAAAGTTAGATAACATTCTAGGAACATGTAAGCCTGGTGGTAATAAGGGAGGTCTAGGATATAATAAAAATGTTCATAATATTGCTAATACGTCCAAAACCTCATTTGTCCTTGGTACTAACCAGCTTAAACGTGTGCCTAACCCTGAACCTAAGAATAAGGGATATGTAGAACATAGGCCTACTAGACGACGTAGGACACGCCAACCTAGGAATAGATATCAATCGCATACTTATGGTCCTCTCTTTATCCTTACATGTTTTCATTGCGGTGAGTTATGACACATAAGGCCTATGTGTCGTCATTTCCTGAACAGAAATAGAAATTGGACCTTAAATAGAAATAAGAATAAGGAGTTTGTTGGTCAGATTGACTTTCTTACTAATCAGGCGAGTCAATTGATCGAGTAAATGACATAGATGAATGAGAATATTCCTGTCACTAGGCAAGTTTGGGTGAAGAAAAGTGGTATGAAAAAATTTGGAATAGATCACGGTGCTCTTAAAGGTAATAACTTTTGCATACCTAATTGATTATGTATTTTTTGTGCAAAGTCTTGCTTTATCATTGAGTGACATTAATTTATGCATGCATCATAATTGTTTATTTGCTTTATAGGTAGAAAACTCATGCACATATTTTATTTTTAATTTTTGTGTCTGTACAATTTTGTGTGTGTTTGGTACATTTATGATTTAAAATAAAAACAATAAAAAATGGAAAATTTTAAAAATAAAAAAATGCGAGAAATTATTTTTACAGCATACTGTATAATATACTTGATTTTATTTGTTGTGATCAAGTATGAGTTTAATCGATGAGATGTAATATAGTTTTCATTGTTGGTTTAGGTTATTATGGAGTACTTAGTATAGGTGTCTTGATATACCATGTGCACTACACATACTATGATATTGTTAGTGAGACTCTACAGCGTGTGTGAGATTTGAGATGACAATCACATATTAGTAATGTGACTTTGAACATGAATTGACCTTATTTATTAGACCTAAGTTCAAATCTATACCTAATAATAAAAGCTCAATGTCATATATTCTTCTTCAGAACCTATTTGATTCGAGCAATTAAACCTGTGGAGTTTTTCATAACCTAGTACATATGGTCAACTGACTTGGGTTAACCGGCTTAAAGCTCGCTACATGGGTTATTTTAGTCGCTTAATGGAGAAGAGTCTACACTCAACATGTGAAAAATAATAATGAGCTTAAAATATTGAAAGATGTGAAAATAAAATATGTTTTAAGTCAAGGGAGAAAAGAAAATATCAATATAAAAAGAGCTTTTATTTAAAGGTTCTAATGCGCTTTAAATGGTTTGACTTTCATAAATAGATGAATATACTTATTGGCAGTGATATTTAGCATGTCATTTCTCACGAAATCAAGGCTTGTAGTTCTACTTACAAATGATTAGCGACACTTTACACACATAGGTCATTTATATAATTTACTCCACGTTAACTTGAACTAAGTATGTGGGAAGGTTTACTGTACATTGCTTATACTGGTGCATGCTAACGACAACAATTTTGAGTTATTATATGTTAATGTTAAAAAAAAGGGGGGAGAGAGTAAATCACTTTTGTGATTTTTTTAATTATCGATCACTTCGTCATTTGCGAAAAAGAGAGAGTAATTGTTGTGAATGGAGGAATTTTAAACTTTCTTATTTTTGAAGGTGAAGTAGATTCATATGGGGGAGATTTGTTGATTGCATTGCATTCCATACCACATCTACCTAGCTGGTTGAGTTTTTGATGTTTTTGTGATACTAATATTTTTGTTGGTGTTTGGATTAACATTAGTGTTACGTCTCACTTTAGCTAGTTTTGGTATCATATGTTTAATTGCTATATTTCATGTATCACATGCTTTTACACTGGGTATTTGAGTTGTGGATTTCAAGAAATAGGTTTAACAAGAAATGCAACAGACATACATTTTGATGAAGCTTGGGTAGTTTACATTTTTTTTAGCTTCTTGACTTATTGGGTAGTTTTGTCACAGAATGCTAAATGGAGAGTTTGTTAGGTTTTTAGTGTTGACAATTCTGTGGATAAAATGACTAATTTGTAACTTGTTGTAAAAGTCAAGGACCTAGGGTACAATTGTATAAATTGGGTTATGAGGTCTAGGGTTCGAGCATAAAAAGAGAAAAAACACGACGCCGCATTTTCACTAGCCTATCGCCTGAACACTACTCGAGCGACGAAAACAGAATCCCCATCGATCACGTGTCGCGTGGCTCTCGCTCGAACAAAAGGTCGTCGCTCGCCTATCGTCGAGGTTTAGCTCAAGTGAGCGTTTTTAAATAGATTTTCCGGCCCATTCAACTCAATTACCCCCTCCTATAAATATCCAATCCATTTAATGAAATTCCAAGGTGGTTTTCACTATTTTCATTGCCTCATCTTATTCTTTAAAGATCCAATAACATATTATTTCATTGTAATTCATCATTTTTTTTGAGATCATATAACCACCTGTTTGGAAAAAAAACATTTTCTCAATTGAATTTCAGAAGTTGTTGGAGGTTGAGAGAGGTTTGATATCAAGCACAGGAATGGCACAATGCCTTGGAACAAGTTTTTGGAATTTCACTGGGAAGAGACAATTGTAAAAGATTTTAGAGTAGACAATTGTTTGTGTGAATTACGAAAATAGATTGAGTGACTAACTTTGAGATATCGTGAAAGTTGGGCGATTAGTTTGACACGCAAAAAAAAAAAAAAAATATTAAATGACCACTTGAGTAAAAATCGGTGAGCACTAATTTTTTATGGGTGGATGATTGAAAGAAACCCTACCAGTTGACCTTTTTAAGATCATGTTTACATTTATAAGCGTTGCACGCGGTAACCATACAGATTATTAAGTTATTTAACTGTATAATTTGATTTCTTACGCGTACTGATAGTATTTATTAAGGTTCAATAATTGCAAATCCGGCAATTATTTTCCTCGATTGGGAATCTTGTCTTCATTTTAATCGTTTATTTAATGCTAGTACCTTCCAAATAGTTATTTTTGAAAATCATACAAATTTCCGCCGCCTGGAAAACTTCAAAAATCATCTTTTTCCAAGTTGAATTAAATAACTCAATAATTTGGAATAATTCTCCTTCAACCTCAACTTCGTGTAAGTAAAGGGCAAGAAATCATTGCCAGAAGTCTTCTTGCATTCTGCACAAAATAGTTCATTTCCAGAAATGAATTTGCATGCAAAAGACATGACTGAATGCGTAGGCTGCATTCTGATGCAAACAAGGCANAATTCTCCTTCAACCTCAACTTCGTGTAAGTAAAGGGCAAGAAATCATTGCCAGAAGTCTTCTTGCATTCTGCACAAAATAGTTCATTTCCAGAAATGAATTTGCATGCAAAAGACATGACTGAATGCGTAGGCTGCATTCTGATGCAAACAAGGCATTTTTTTGGGTGGGCTAGGGCTCCATCAAGGAAAAAACCAGCATTTCCCACGGAATAATAGAAGCAAATTCATATTTGTAGCTATACAAGAGCTGCTTTAGAGTTTTGAACTCGGATATTATTGCAGAGTAGAAGCACGCCATCGCCACTTGTTGCAGGAACGAAGATTTCTATGGGGGCAGCTGAAGGTATGTCTTCTGTTCTTTGAAAAACATCCGGGTTGAAATAGTTATATGATTTCCATTTTTTCCAGTAAGTCAGTTTACATTAGGAGCTGGAACGGGATGTACCCGTAGTTATGTGACAAAATTTGTTAAGGGTAAGATTTCATAGCATTTTAAACTATTTCAAATCAAATAGTTTAAAACGGTTTGAAACCAAATCAAACCATTTTCTATGGTTGGGTTTGAAAAAAATAAATATATTTGACTTAAATCTCAATATAACACCTAAATTGAAACATTCTACAGTTACAATGTAATACATATGTCTCAACATAAGCTTAAACCAATGAAAAATATGAAGTTCAACATTAAAATTTTAAGTCCATCTTCATTCTTTCTAAAATAGTTAAGAAAATAGCATCATAAACCATTATTTTCCTAATAAATAAATGTTGATTAATAAGTAAATTTGTTGAAGTATAAATTTAATTAATTAATTATATAACTTGGGTACAACAACTATTTATTTATTTCATTGACTGAACGATTCAAGTTGGTTTCAAATTATTTCTAAATGGTTTAGTTTAATCTTGTACTAAAACGATGATGGATTCATGCGCATCGAACCAAACCCATAATGTCAAAACTATGGTTCGATTTGAAGGCGTATTTCTTTTTCACCCCTACCATCTACCCATTTTAGGAAGGTTAGTGCACTAATATTGGTTATTTTATCTAATTTATGCCCACCAGAATTAGGAAATTCTCCGTGTCCCATTTCGGTTGTGCCTTGACCATTTATTTCTTGTTTCTAATCATGTTTTGGTCCATTACTTGAATTTGGACCTTAATGGGCCTGCTCCAAAAATGGCCCAAGTTATTATTTAATTAATATTTGGGAAAAATTCATAAATCATATCTTTACACTATTTCAAAAATAACAAAACATTTTTCACATTTCAAAAATCAGATTTTTGATCTATACATACATATATATCCGACAGCCGTCCGGCGACCATTTCGACGATTACTCCGATTCCGATGAGCGTTCTGACGACTACTCTGATTCCGGCAACCGTTTTCGGCGACTGCTCCGATTCTAGTGAAAATTCCAGTGACCATTCTGCCGTCAATTTATTCCGGCGACTGCTCCGATTCAGATAGTTGCTCCAACTCCATCGAATATTCCAGCGACAACTCAGGTCGCAAGTCACAGCTGAGGTCACAAGTCATAAGTCACAGCCTAGGTTACATGTTACAACGCATAATTTTTTATTTATAATGATTGATAACAACTTACCTGATGTATGGTCACAGTCCAGGTCACAAGTCATAAGTCACAAGTCACAACTCAGGTCACAAGTCACAATGCATGGTTATTTGTTTATAATGATTGATAACATGATAAGGCTCATGTCTCACATTTTTGTTAATAGTTACGAATTATTTTCAAATGGTCATAGCACATGTCACAGGATATATTGCACATGGTTCACAATTTTGTTCCTAGTCCTATGTTATTTTCAAATAGCCACAACACAGGTCATAGAATATTTTTGCATATTGCTTAGGTTCTTGTTGATAGTCACAGGTTTATTTCAAATGGTCACAGCACATGACTCATGTCACAGCACATGGCTCAGATCACAGCATTGGTCACAGAGACTATACAGCACCACCTCACCACAACCACCGTCACTGACGTCGCCAACACAGCCATAAGGGTCGTCATCATCTTCAACACAGCCTAACCCATACTCCACTTGTCCACCATCACGCAACCCCACTCCACTTCACGCAGTGCCACCACCATCAACACCAATGGCGCCTCCACTACCACCCACCACAAAATGCCGTCAACACCACCAGAAGACCACCAAGAAATATCGACGCAACACACACACCACCACCATCTCCGTTTATACCACTCCCACCAAAGACTCCACAAAATCGCCCCCAGCCATCGCCAAACCCCCCCACCATCGTACCAGCAACACACATACACCACCACCATATCCGTTTACACCATCCCCACCAAAGAATCCACAAAACCGCCCCCAGCCATCGCCAATCCCCAACAGCACATCCGCAACAC
Source organism: Fraxinus sp. D2006-0159 (assembly GCA_903798375.1). NCBI lineage: Eukaryota > Viridiplantae > Streptophyta > Magnoliopsida > Lamiales > Oleaceae > Fraxinus > Fraxinus sp. D2006-0159. Next base: position 7,758 of record CAIGRQ010090159.1, read on the forward strand.
ACACACACACACACACCACCATTTCCATCCCCGACAAAGAATCAACAAAACCTGGCGACAGTGGTGATGGGTAAATCGAGCGACTGCAAATCGCACATCGCCGGGGAGAGGAGAGTCGCTGCCGCTGCCAGATCTAATAAAGCCTCTCCGTCTCCGTCTTTGTCTCCATTGCCGTCGCAACGCCACAAACCACAGCAAAAGAACACAAACCTGCAGCGGCGGTGACGAAGATATCTCGCGCAAAGAGGCACTCATTTTGTTGGTGCGCGTGGCGGCTCAGATCCTCGACGCTCTTAGCGCCGCTGTTCCGATGCAGTTGCCGGTGAGGGAGGAGAGAAGTGATTGCCGGTGAGGGAGGAGAGAAGTGGGAGATGGGGAGAGAGATAGAGAAGTGAGAGAGAAATGATAATTGAATTTAGGGTTTGAGAATTAATTTAGGGGAGGGGTGGGGTTAGGTGGGTGTATATAATTTAATTTTTATAATGTTATTATTATTATTTAATTAAATATTAAAAATATGTATCTACATATAAAACATCTGAAAATATCAACTAAAAATCTGATTTATGAATTTGAATATTGAAAAGTAGGAAAACCTGTAATTACCACTTAATATTTTCCAAATATAAAATAATTGAAAGAAAACATAACATGTATATACTATTACTATATTTATGAAATGGAAGATTCATTGTTTAACTAATTTATCCTTCCCTTAGAATGTTTATAGGTCACCTATTGATCCAGTCGGCAGAACCGGTTGCGTAGCTAATGCTGTAATGCTTCATCGATTCTGCCGGGTTAGACCGGTTTAGGCTGTTGTATGGATTCTCTTCTAAAAATGTCCTCTAGCTAGTGTCAGTTAGCAGCTAAGTTCCGATATTTTGGTTTTGAATATTATAGATTGTAGACTTTCCCAACTTGTAAAAATTTGGGAATTTGATTAAGAATATTCCATATCACTGGTTTTGACTGTCTTAAACAAGATAATCAGCAACTAGATAAGTGAAATTGTGCTTCTAAAAGTGTTAGCTAAACCCTAATTTCCAAAAATGGATGTTGTTATCCCTCACGACACCATACTTGGGAGTCGCATCGAGCAAAACCTGTAATTACCACTTAATATTTTCCAAATATAAAATAATTGAAAGAAAAACATAACATGTATATACTATTACTATATTTATGAAATGGAAGATTCATTGTTTAACTAATTTATTCTTCACTTAGAATGTTTATAGGTCACCTATTGATCCAGTTGGCAGAACCGGTTGCGTAGCTAATGCTGTAATGCTTCATCGATTCTGCCGGGTTAGACCGGTTTAGGCTGTTGTATGGATTCTCATCTAAAAATGTCCTCTAGCTAGTGTCAGTTAGCAGCTTAGTTCCCATAAGTTTTGGTTTTGAATATTATAGATTGTAGACTTTCCCAACTTGTGAAAATTTGGGAATTTGATTAAGAATATTCCATATCACTGGTTTTGACTGTCTTAAACAAGATAATCAGCAACTAGATAAGTGAAATTGTGCTTCTAAAAGTGTTAGCTAAACCCTAATTTCCAAAAATGGATGTTATTATCCCTCACGATACCATACTTGGGAGTCGCATCGAGCTTCCACTCCAATTTGCGGTTCAGGGTTTCAATATTCCCAGCCTGAAGCCCGGTGGCAAACAGCCAGTTAATTCGTCGGAAATCCTCAAGATTTCCCGACGTCTTGAATCAGCAAGTTGGCCGATCGAGGTTCTTATCGATGAACAATTGTCGGGCCTGAAATTGGAAGCTAAACACTTTCTTGATTATGTTCTCATCACGTTCGACTTCCAGAGAATCGAAAACGGGAAATATATACTAGTGGCTGAAGGAGTGAAGGAAAAGAAGTCCATCGATATGTTTCTGCGGATGGGGTAGGTTAAGCTATTTTTCTTCTTCTCATTTTCAGTTTTTTGGTAATGATTTTCTAAAGTATTATTATTAAATTTTTTTTTAATATCCTTAACTAAATTGTTGGTTGTCATGTGTGCCGTCTCCTTGAAGTCAGAATCTGGATAAGCTTCCTTGACCTAATTACACTGATATTTGTTCCAGAAGACATAAGAAAGAGGGTTTTTCCTTAGATGCCGAAAAATATACATCACCAAGAAGCTTCACAATATGCAAAACCAACAACTTTAGCAACCACTTAGGTTTAGGGTTCAGTGTAATCGACCTACAAACCACAAGGTTATTCCAAACCCTTAAGCTCAACCAAAACACACCACAAAGGTTGCCCAAGAAAAATCTAGCCACAAACAGTCATCTCACATCCACAAAGAAAATACCCCCATAGGGAGATAAGGTGGTAGCTCACAAAGAGGAGAAGAAAGGAAGAACCAACTTCTTGTACTCACAAATGGCTCAGTTAAGTTTTAGGTCGAGCTTTTGGCTTGAGTTCCATTTTATGGTGTTGATTCAAACTTGGCCAAAGCCTATGAATATAACTTAAAACGTTAAACATCTTGAGATTTATTGTGTATCAACAAAAATCCAACAAATCCCCACCTTCATACCTAATAAACTTGCAAGCAAAAAACACCAAGTTAATACATGCCTAATCAACATATCTAAAATAAATTGGAAGTCATAGACCTTACCAATGTTTCATACCCGAAACAAATACCATACCTGCTAAGTGTACTAACCAAGGGCTAAGGTCAAACCCCAATACAATAAAAAATACATAGTGAGCCAAACTACGCATTTTATACTTAACTAACAAGTAATATAACTTTAGACAAAACAACACATGTTATGCTAGGTGACACTACACATCGCTATGAGAGCACACCATAAGGTAATATAAACTAATCATTTGATCATGTTCAATATACAGAAGAACGAAAATTAACACCAAATTAATTACATAAATAGTCAACATATGCAACCAATGCATAAATGACATCTAAGAAAAAATCTTACCACAATTACCCTACCCCATTCTATGTAACTCGTATATTGAGAACACATCTCTCCTCTCATTGCTAACAATGCTCATTCGATTGCTCACTCTTGACCTTATTGGTAATCCACTAAAGATCTTGAGTCAATAGAATGTTCCTCTATCACTTCCTTACCATCTATCGTCTAAACTGGATAGATAATGGATCCCCCACCTTAATAGAGGTGATGGCAATGTCACTCTCTCACAGTGATCTAAATGACATTCCTCTACGCCCCCCTGTACATGTCACCAATGCTCCATCAGGCATCTATTCTCAATATTTTTAGTTAGCTCAAGTACTACTAATGCACCTACTAATAACTAAATTGAGAGCACACACATTGTCAAACCTCACAACACCAATCCAACCACTATACAGGCAACACGTTACACACAGTAACATGGTCATTTTGAATCCATGTAAATGAGATTTCACACATAGATGCAAATACATTAATAATAACAAGAGAGTTTTTCATCATTAAACCTGACTCGAATTATAATTAGATCCAGTAGCACGTTCGTCTCACCCCTCACATTTTTTTCTACTTATTATTCTTTTTAGGATTTGCCGTAGTTATAACATCTTTTACCTCCCCTTCCTGACTTAGATCTACATTTATCATCTATAGCTTTAAAACTTTTTTGTTGAACAAGAATGACTTTCATCTTTTGTCCTCAAATTGAAAAGCACTTTTGCCATTAAAAATACTCAACTCAAAATATATTGTTATTTCAGCAAAAAAATTTCACAAAACACAAAATGCAACCACACAACGCCACAAGTAATGTAGAAACACAATTAACACATAATAGACAATCAAACTTTCCTAAGGTTGCTGTCAATACTAATGACAAATAATGATATGGCAACACTATCAACAATGAATCTATAACACAGTTTGTTGGACTCACAAAGAATTCAATATATCAAATTCACAAAGAATTTAAGGCACGAATTAGCAAATAATATCCTACGTCTAGCAACATGCAATGCTTACCTCATATAACCCATAATTCCAAACCTAATGGCCACCCCCACACGATCACCTCTAACACGAAAAGGTAAATGACTACTTCCCACGATAGCTTTTACTGGAATATCAAAAAGAAAAGAAAAAATGATACTGAGCTGAAAGTCAAGGGCAAAATTGTCAAAATTCAGTGAACTGCACGAAACACAAAAGTAACAAAGTGCTTGGTTTGCTACACCCAACACTAGTTTGTTTACATTCTTTTCATTTGTAGTAGATATTATTTTTGCTTATTTATATATATAATCAGTGGACTAAAATAATTGTTTTTCTTGAATATATAGATGATGATGATGTTATGGTTGTTGAAAAAGCCGCTTTATCAATGATTGAGTAAAGAGTATTGTTCCCATGAGAATTTAGCATCTAGTTTAAGTTTGATCAATTCGAGCTTAGAAGCAAGCAAACTCTATACTATGACTATTAACTAAATGCATAATGTAAAATTAGAGAAAAGACATCGACACAGAAAATATCTCCATCGTTAGTATTCATTATAATTCTCAGTTTCTATTGTTATAACTCGATTTATGCTTGGACTAACAATCGATAATCCTATATTATCTAATAATATCTCTCGAACATAGTTAAACCTATATCTACATATGACACAAACTATTCCTTTCACAAATTCGAATATATAATAACGCATTCAATTACAAGATTATCTCTATAGATTGTGTAAAGGAAAGACAATTATCCCTAACATTTATAGATCCTAGACCCATTGAGTTTAGCCTAACATGCTAATAATAATAAAAAAATGATAGTAACTGAATATTCATCACCCGGAAAATTAAATTGCAAAAAGAAGGTTAAAGATGAACTTTGTCTCCTTTGAATTTCATGTAGTGAAATCTTCAAGATATCTCAATCTTCTTACTGGAAATATTTAATTTTGAGATACAAAGAACGAATTCAATTTTCTCTCAATCAACCTAAGCTATCAACGTAATCAACTCACAATTTAATGATGATTAACTCGATTTATTTGCTCAAAGTATGTTACGTTTTCATATGGATGAATATAAAATTTAATCAAGGTAAGATGAAAGACGTTAATGTTAA
>CAIGRQ010090228.1:0-18598 GCA_903798375.1 Fraxinus sp. D2006-0159
TTTTGGTTGATATGATGTGGAATATGTGGTTGAAAAAAAAGGAAAAGTTATTGATGTGATGGAAAATATTATTTTATTGAAGAATGTGTGGTTGAAAATGAGTAGAAGAATGAGAATGAAAAAAATAATGTAGATCAAACAGGGGCTTAATGTATTTTTTAGCTGAGCACCACCATTCTATTAGTTGATGACGACAGAAACCTTAATACAGTTTTTATCTGTCCAACAACATAGGAAGTAACAACTGTTTGGACTATTGTGATTTTTTTCTTTTATCATTTTGAAAGTTATCAAGACTGGTTTATTTTATTCTTCGATTTCTAGGAGTTAAGGATTTTTATTTATTTTTTAATCTCTGCATCTACATTATTTTTCTTCAGTTCGTAACTTCTTATAGTAAATGTCTTCTCAATTGTAGGTCACATTCAGGTTGATGATTGTGTGTTTTTCTATGAAGGGGATCACTCAGAAAACTTCAGGACCATGTTGATTAATGATGAAGGAAAACTACATGAGGCAAGGACAAAGCTTGTCCCTTTCATTTGATTTCTAGTTCTTTCTTTGTATAGATTTGTACCCTCTTTCTAACTTTTGGCTGTTGCATAATTGTTGGATGCAGGGGACGTAATTTAGAAGACGATTTCAAATCTAGCAACAAATTGCCAAAAGTCAATTGGTTGCAGCAAGCCAATGCACACAATAATTTTTTGTGCCAAGACAAGTTCTTGAGTTCAAACTTCCTTTTTTCCTTGTCAACTCAAAAGCCTCGAATTGATGAAACGATGAGCATGAGGTATGCTGCATTTAATCCTATTTAGGTAGGAAATTGATATTTCTACATAACATACTTCGTAAGACCATCATATTCTTTACACAAAGTTTCCTGTATATGATGAATTGAAAGGTATTTTAGTTTGTGAAGCTTTTTCATGGTTGTTAACCAAAAATAAAAGTCAAGAAAGGGATTATGGATTTTGGTTTTCTCACATTTATTGTCATTACCTATCATGTCTAGAGAAAACAAACAAAAAGTTGAATATTTGTGTGCTGACTATAATTATTCAATTATTTAATCGAGTGAAGATGACTCGGTATTTTACATTGTTCCTTCCCTTATGTTTTTAGGTCCGGGGCTTTTCGAGTTCAGAATGTAAGGTTGCACAATGCACAAGTTGAAAAGGTGAAGTATTTTAAATACTGGTCATGGGCACTAATGTCATTTCCTGGTTCCTCTTGTTTCATTCTAAGAATTACCCCAAGGCCCTGGCATCGTCATTAGTGTTTGTTTATTTTCTTTTCAAAACTTGCAGCTTAGTGCTTCATAACCGGGCTGTTGACAGATGCTATTGTTAATTGCTTTATTAACCTTTAAGTTGTGCTGCAAATTAGAGGCAGCCGTCTTTACATATGATTCCAGAGTTTTTCCTTACTTAAGTCTGCCACTAACCTCTCCATCAGGTTTTTGTGATCTAAGTTTTATGTTATCATGCATTTTTAATTCTTTCCTAGAGGTGAGGCTGTATAATTTTGTCTTGAGGCTGTGTACAAAGCTTTTTCTCCTCTCGAACATATGCTTTGAATGATGAGGTCTGTTTCGGCGTGGACCTTGAATGCTATTCATCCCCACTGGTCCAGGAGTAGCCATGCAATATAAACTAAAGATAGTTGGCTCAACTCCAATTCAATCAAAATAAACCAATAACTTGATAGGAGAGTTTTTATCCTCCTTTTTTCTCCAGTCGATACATAAGAACTTCTAGTTATTGGGTTATTGTTTTTCCCAAAGTGTCAATTACATAGTATTTCTTATTTACATTTTCCGTCTCAGCGTTTGCTAAACCTTTGATGAGAAGGAAATATCATCTTTAGCATTGAGCATGCTCATCTTTGTACTGAACCGTTAAGCCGGAGCAATCTACTTTATTGCTTTCAACTTGTTTTCCATATTCATAGGAAGTAATAATAAGCATTCTGATGGAATGTGAAATATTGGCAGGCATGGCAGCTTCTTTCTAGCCTTCAGCTATCTTCAAAAAGCTACATTAAACCTGGACAATCTGTTCCTCTGACTAACAATGTCATTTCATCTTCTTTTCAAGACTCAAGACAAACTACTCAACAATGCTTGTCTGACTTGAAAAGAATGTCCTCAGGACTTGACCAAATGCATCAAAGTTTTAGTGGAGGTGATGAACAAATTGGTGATTCCATCAGACGTTTGAACACTTCTTTTTCACCCTGCAACTCTGAGGTTGAGAAAGTTAGAAAGGTTACGAGCAGGCAGAATGCTTCATACTCTTTGGCAAGTGATAATTTTAATGCACAAACCAGGAACGGAGTTACTATCAATTCTTCCATGTGCACAAGTGCAAAGAACGTGTCCAAGGCCTCTTATACTGATGGCATTGATGATGATGATGACATACTTGAGGTAATTCTTGATACTCGCAATATAGACAGTGAAAGCTGATTGGTATGTGGATTTTCGGCTTCAACTAGGTCATATTTGTTTTTGTTTTATTTTGTACCTTAATGTGTTTTGTACCAAGTTGGATCATAATGACTGAACATGGAGGATGTTAACAATATTGTCTGTTATTTGGTGCTGTGTGATAAATGATGTGTGAAGTATGCTGCTCAATTGGTGTTTTTATAAGAGTAATGCTATTTATCATCATAATGATGAAATATCAGTGATGTGGCAATACATTCCCTCACATTATCTCTCTCCCCTCCCCCTCTCTCTCATAAAAATTGAAATGCACAATCTCATTATTTCACATAGACTGCCATGTCACCAATGTGTCATCATCATAATGATAAATAACATTATTCTTTTTATAATGTCTTATTATACTAAGATGGATTAGCATTTGGCTGGGAATACCAGTTTAGTAAATAAGTGTTATCAACAGAATATTGACGTGGACCAAATAGTTATGGATCATTTTCAATCAACTTCTACACCTCAACCATCAACCTCCAAAATTCCAGAGGTTACTCCAAATGCAAATAAAGAAAAAATTTCTGAACATGAGGAAACAATTTTGCCTCCAGAGTTGTGCTTGAATTGCAGTCACAATTGTAAGGTACAATTTTTTTCTTACCTATTTGTTGTGATATTCAAAGTTTACTACCAAATTCTTATGCCATTCCCGATATTGGTACAGCTAGGACTTTGTCCCAAAGCTTCAAATCACCTACAAGATATGAAGGATAAGCTAATAGCCATATCAAATGATATCATAGATAATGCTGATAATTTGAGTTCAGATGAATTTGAGAAGCTTCGTCAAGAAAGGTTTGCTTATCTCTCCCACCTTTTTCTATCTTTTCATAGTGTTATTTTTTTCACATAGGCAAGAGAGGATTTATTTTGCATCTAAAAAATCTGTATAATATATTAAATAAAGTGGGTGTTGATTGTAAAGCTAATATGTCCGATAATATTTAGTATTATGGCATGTCCCTTTTCCCTTTCTTTTCCTATTTCTTCTCTAATTGATTTGCTGCATTTACTTTCTTCTTTGAGGTAGGCTAAATAATCTGAAATTTATGATATTTTTATGTTACTGGTAGGCAGCAGCTGAATAAACAAATTCGACATCTTGAGAAATATCTTCATAGTACATCAGTCAATGAGGAAAGGAAAATGTCACATTTTTCTTCATCCACAGCAACTCCTATGACTTTTCAGACCCCTCCAGCAGTGCCATTTAGGATTGACTCCACAAGGCTTGATGACCAGTTTCAAAGCAACACAGAGTTGGGTAGCTTTGATAGATGGGGTTCATCATCCTTTCCATCATATTCCACTGACAGGTTTGGGGTGTCAACTGCTCCACTTGAGAGAGAACCATATGTCCATAAGTATATTGAGATTAATTATATCGAGGGCTCAATAGACAAAAAGTGGAGTGGCCGGGATTTTCCTTGGACAAAGAAGCTAGAGGTTTGTTTTTGATATAATTCCTGACTTTAGGTTTTCACTAGAAGATGTTCTTATCTGTTACCGATCTATTCTACTGTCAGGCCAACAACAAAAAAGTGTTTGGGAATCACTCCTTTCGCCCCAATCAAAGAGAGGTGATTAATGCAACCATGAGCGGATATGATGTTTTTGTTTTAATGCCAACAGGAGGAGGAAAAAGCCTGACTTATCAGGTTAGAGGATTGTTATCTTTTCCTTCTGTCCAGATTCACAATTACGAAATATGTCTAAGAAATAGGAGAGCTTTCAGTTATATTTGTTTTCTGCTTTCCTCATTTTTAGATCCTATTAGGATGTTGGGAATGAGGAGAGGTAATGGGAGCCTATTTGGTTACTGCTTGTTTTTACTTTTGACCTTAGGCTCTCCATAGTAGCAAGAAATTTTATGTTTTGGGGACGAAACTTGTACCCAGAGAAGGTGACCTCTACTTCAGCTACGAGGTCACAATCGTATATTCCTAATGGAGAATGAATTGTACTCTTTTAAAGATTTGCACAAAGATTTCTAAAAAAGAAAATCAAAGATCTTTTTTTAGCCCAAACCATGAACACTAACTCAAATAGTTACATTAATGGTGCTAACTATACAGTGAATAATTTATTCCTGTTTCTTCATTTCTGGAATACAGATGCTTGGATTTGGATAGTGTGTCACAGAGCAATTACACTATATATATTTGTGTGATCACGCTTAAGAGTGCTTTCTCAATTGTGCTCCCCTGAAGTGAAGTTTCATTTTTTTTGCTTCATCATATTTATGTGTATGCCATATTATACATGAACGTTAGGGGGCTGTCGGATTCATAAGTTGGAGGTTCAGTTACTCATCAATTGTTGATTGGAATTCATGCAGTACCTGGGAAGTGACATTTGATGTGTTGTGTGCTTTCTTCTTGTAGCTCCCTGCTCTGATATGTCCTGGAATAACTTTAGTGATATCACCTCTCGTCTCTCTTATCCAAGATCAGATAATGCATTTAGTGCAGGTAATCTTGTCCATCACATTGGTTTAGGTACACCTATAACTGCATTTAATTTTGATAACATCCAGCCTAATGTGCTGCTTATGTCCCTCAAACAACAACCAAGGCGAATATACCTGCTGCTTATCTAAGTGCCAATATGGAGTGGACCGAGCAGCAAGAGATTTTCAGAGAGCTTAGCTCAGAGTACTGCAAATACAAGCTGTTGTATGTCACCCCAGAGAAAGTTGCTAAGTGAGTATAGTCTTCCCAAGTTACCTGCAAGTAGATGAATATATCATTCTGTTTCCACATTTTAAAATGTGTAATAAGTTATGAGCTTGGTTGTGCCTTCAATTTCACTGTTTCGATTAGTGATTTTACTTTTAAGAAATGGAACTGTCATAGGAATCTACCCATTTGAAAAGATATGTTGTCTCATGCAATAATTAAAAAGGCTTAGTAAGGTAGTAAGGAGTTTTACTTCTATTAGGCAAGGCGAAAGACTCGAAAATAGATTTTTCTTTTTAAACAATGATAAGCCCTCCTATGAAATTTCTAGCCGTTGTTATCAAGTCGATAATTTGTAGGCTGCATTTTATTTCATGCAAGAGTAATTAAGTCATTTGGTCAATATATCTACTATTTGTCTTTGAGAATGACTGGAACAAGGTATTCGTATAATGGTGTAAATTTCCTGACTGAAATATAATTGGATCAATTGGATGCAATTTAGAACTGCTTAAATGTGTACTTGCTTTGTCCTCACATGCTTCGGTAAATTCAGAGGTTTCCATAATAATTTATGCTAATGCAGAAGCGATGTTTTGCTGCGACACTTGGAAAGTCTACATGCTCGTGAATCTCTTGCTAGGATTGTTATTGATGAAGCTCATTGTGTTAGTCAATGGGGGCATGATTTTAGACCTGATTACAAGGTTCTTAATGTTTTGAAGCTCTGAATTTTGCCACATTGATTTTGGTTAGAGGGATCCTCGGGTTGAATGCTGCATCACTCATGTGGTTTTCTAGTGTTAGAAAATTTTATTTTTATTACTTGTTTCCTATAAATTAGATTTGAAGGGTGCTCGAGTTTATTTTTAACTTTTTGGTGGTACCTATGCAGGGACTTGGTATCTTGAAACAGAAATTTCCAACTATACCTGTTCTAGCATTAACTGCTACTGCCACCATTAGTGTCAAGGAAGATGTTGTGCAGGCTCTCGGATTAGTAAATTGCATTGTTTTTCGGCAGAGTTTTAACCGTCCGAACTTACGGTAAGTGCTAAGTGAAGGCGCGTGTTGCTGACCATTTCAATAGCTTACTATGCGTATATTGCAGATATTCTGTTGTTCCCAAGACAAAGAAGTGCGTGGAAGACATTGACAGGTTTATAAAAGACAACCATTTTGATGAATGTGGCATCATCTATTGTCTTTCAAGAATGGATTGTGAAAAAGTTGCTGAAAAGTTGCAGGTTTAGTTCTTTCCTTGGACGTTTCTCTTGAATTTTCAGGACGTTTATTTCCCTTTCACCATGCATCATTGATGCTGCAGTAACAAAGACCTGTTGAAATAATCCTTGTTTTAATTGCAATAATTATTTATCAATTTAATTGAAACATTGTATCTATGTGCACTCATAATAAGTATATTTCAGTTTTTTGGGATGTTTATCAATAGTCAAAAATAAATGAAACTTCCCCTCTTTTTTAAATAATGATTCTATTTAATTACATTCAATATGTTTTTACTCAACCACTTGAATCTTATGGAGCATAGCCCTCTATCTTGACCTCCTTGCTTTTCTAATTGCAACTGTATTTTATTTCTTCGGAAACAAATTGCCATGGAGAAGGTTGTTTAACATAATGGAAAATACAATGTCATTTTAAGATGCTGAAAGATGACACTATTTAGTTATATTATAAAGACAGAAGTTATTCTTCACTCCTTATTTCAAAGGCCATTTCTACTTCTTATAGTTTACATTTCAAATGTTGGTAGCCAGTTAAATGAAATTTCTAATATTTTTCACTCTCCTTAAGATCCTACGAGTGTCATACATTATCGGTGAGTTGAATTTTCGTATAATGGCTGTAAATTTGTGATCAACTCGGTTGCTCCTTCTTGAACGGCAGAAATTAGGTGTAAACATTGGCTGGGCCAGCAGGTTCTCCAACCTATGTGGACCTTTTCTTTTCAGGCATCAACCAAAAAATAAAAATATTGGACCCGGTGGTCTATCCTGCACACCCGTGCTGTCCTCTCCTTTATTCAGCATGGGGCGGTCATAACTATATTTGTAATTTTTCTATATTGTTTTCCACTAAATCTTGAGATTGTCACCTCATTTTTACTCTGACTTAGGTTTACACAAAACTGATCTCCTATAAATCATACACCAAGATAGTCTACTACATATGGTTAAAGGAAAGCGGCGGTTGCGTTGAACTTGGTTGTAAAGACATCTCAATATGAGTTGTCTTTACTGGAAAGAAAGGGTGTATCGTTATACTCCATCTAAAAGATGCACATTCCATAAATATTTTCTTTGATCATGGGGGATAAGACTGACTGCTATGCTATAGATTTGCCCTCTAATGCTTGGACTTTTCAAAATGGATGAAATACTCATGTCGACACGATAAGACATGGGTATGGGTATAGGATATGTGTTGGATCTTTCAAGTTTCAACCAGACACTTTGCCATTTCTGCTTTCTTCTTCTTTTTTCCCCCTTTTTGTTCTCTGTAAACCTAGCGCCGGCCGCTGGGAGGGTGGAGGAAGGTGGCGGCACTAGGTTTTCTTTCCCTTTTTTTTTTTCCTTCTTTCCTTCTCTTTATCGATAGTTTAGGGTTTTCTATATATAAAATGAGAATGAGTTTCATATTGTACTGTTTAGTGTTCCATTAAGTCCAAATTATAATCAAGTCTCATATTTTATATTTTATATAACATTTAGTAATTAACTTCCCGTAATTGAAAAATAAATTCAAAATTCTATTTTATTCATTTTAACCTCTTATTCACTACTTATTTCCTTCTTTGTGAACAATTGATTTTGGTTTATTTAAAATGACATCTCGGGTTAATAAAAAAAAAAAATTGAAATTTGAAAGACGTACCCGTGTCCGAAATTTCGATTCTTTTTACCCATGTCCTCATATCCTATATTTTAGTAAATAAAAAGATTCGACACTTAGATACGAACTTGTATCCAATGCCCGTATCAGAGTCCGAGCATCATAGGTCATTTGCCTTAATGTCTACAATATGTCCCTATCTCCCCTTTTAGCATTTGAGTTCCTTCAAGTCATATTTGTAGATATTTGCATTTGAATCTTCATTGAAATCTTGTCGGTGGGTTGATAGAAATAGCTGGAATGATCTAACAGAAAAAAAATCTTGACCATATTGATAAAAGACATGCTCATATCAAACCTGACACTTAAAATATCAACTTCTTTGTGACTTTTAAATATTGATGTGTTTGTCAGGAATACGGACATAGAGCAGCCTTTTACCATGGTAGCATGGAATCTGCTCAGCGCGCAACAATCCAGAAACAGTGGAGCAAGGACGAGATCAACATAATATGTGCAACCGTTGCATTTGGCATGGGTATATTTCCTTTTTCTATGCTGTCTTTGGAACTATAACTCCTTGTACTAACATGAATATTTTAGGTATCAATAAGCCTGATGTTCGGTTTGTCATTCACCATTCCCTTCCAAAGTCTATTGAAGGCTACCATCAGGTAAAAATCGGACAATGCATGGTTCTTTTGCCTTCTGCTTTTTTAAAGCCGTATGATGCTTTTAGTATAGGAGCTGTAATATCCCAGGAATTTTTGAATATATTATTTGATAAAATTATTTATATGCATTGTTGTGGTTGTTGCATGGTAATAAATAAATTGGATTTAGATTGAAATTTCAAGGAAAGTTAAGGACTTAGTGTATCATCTTGAAAGTTTGAGGACTCAAGTGTAAATAAGGAAAATATTCATTTTTAGAGAAAATGGAATTTATATAATCATATGAAGGATTTCACGTATTTTTAACCGTATAGAGACTTGTGAAAGATTTTGGATGGATCGTGACGATTTACCATGCAACAACCACAACAATGCATATAAATTATTTTATCGTATAATATATTCAAAAAATTTTGGGCTATTACAGCAGGGATGAATAATTTCTGATCTGATAAGATGTTGACTTCTTCTTTGTGTAGGAGTGTGGTCGTGCTGGTAGAGATGGTCTGCCTTCATCTTGTGTATTGTACTACAGTTACAGTGATTATGTGAGTTCTGAAATGAGATGCCATCTTCTCTTTCTCTCCACTCTCGTTACTCTATTTAGTTTTTATTTTTGGCTCTGGTATCACTGAATTATTGATATCTGGATTTATTCATCCACTGAGTTATATGGAAACACTTTTCCTCTTTGAACGCTCATATTCCTTTCTGGTTCTCTGCAGATTCGGGTGAAACATATGATTAGTCAAGGTGTAGTCGAGCAAACTCCCTTTGCATCTGGACGCTATCGTGCAAACACGTCAGCTTCAGGGAGTTTATTGGAGACAAACACTGAGAATGTCCTGCTAATGGTGCTGATAGAACTCATTTTACTGTTATGTTAGTCACTCGTTTGTTAATATTGTTCAACAATCTTTTTGCAGGTCAGCTACTGTGAAAACGATGTCGATTGTCGACGTCTCCTACAGCTTCTTCATTTTGGAGAAAAGTTCGATTCGCTAAACTGCCAGAGCACATGTGATAATTGCTCCAAGATACAAAGCTGTATTGAAAAAAATGTCACTGAGTCTGCAAAGCAACTGGTTCCCTTTATTCCATGTCTTTATTTTGTCCTATTTTTCCTTCTTGATTTTCCTATATTCTATCATACATCTGTTTCTGGTATTCTATCTCTTATTTGATGTAAAATGTCAATATGGTATTTGTACAAGTTCACAAAAGGTTGTACTGTGTGATGCACAGGTTGAATTGGTGAGGACGACAGGACAACAGTTTTCATCGTCACATATCTTGGAAGTCTACAAGGGTTCTTTAAGCCAATCTGTACGTCCTAATGATTAAAAGTGTTCTCTTTTCATGTTTTCAACAAGTAACTTTTATGCCATTCCAATACAAAAACATAGGTTAAGAAACACAGACACAATACCTTGAGCATGCATGGAGCTGGAAAACATTTGGCCAAGGGTGAAGCATCCCGTGTGCTACGTTACCTCGTCACTGAGGATATTCTTGTGGAAGAGGTGAAAAAAAGTGATATTTATGGATCAGTGTCATCTGTTTTAAAGGTATAACATGCTATATCTTGAATTTATCTTCATCGGGAAGTATATATCATTGAGAACTCTTGAAACTAGAGTAAAATTTCTTCTTCTCTCGTGAATGTCATGATGACCTCTTACCTTCAGGTCAATGAACCCAAGGCGCACAATCTTTTTGCTGGTGGCCAGACAATTAAATTAAGGTTCAATTTCTTATGATTAATGATGCTCCTTTTTTCCTTCTAATTTATATGAAAGTTGATGTAACTCTTAGACTATTATCTTGAAGCAATTATAATTGAAAGATAATACTCTGTTACTAAGTCATGCGCTTGTTACACAATTTAGAACCATCAATCTCTCAAAGCAGTTTCTGTTGGATATTCATGGGCATTAAGCGAACATATTCATACAGTTCGAGATGGCTATCAAAAATTCCACACTTCTAGGCATGTATAGGTCAACATTTTATTTACTAGTCACTGCTCTAAATTAGTATGATTGAATCAAACTAGGTGTTGTACTAATCAATTCTTACCAACCTTTTTGTTTTTGTTTTGGAGTAAATATCAGCGATCCACCCACACTTTGTCAATCTCAAAGCAATTTGTCCATGCTAAATTCTTCTCCTAGTCACTGAATTTGCTTCTGAGTTTCTTCCACGTCTAATAGCTGAATTTTGGACTAAATAATTTTGATACCTTTCGAAATCTGCATTTTGACCTTTCTTTTATAAATTTCCGGTTTGTCTTGGTCGTGCTTTATTGTCATGAAGCTACGCTAATTTTCTGACAAATATTTCTAATATTAGAACTTAGAAGGCAAAGTCATTTTTATTGCCATAGATACAAGTAGCATTTATGGTATAAAATGTGGTTAGACCATTCAAATTCTCTGTTGAATGATACATTTTGATGAGAGATTCCATTTTGGTCTGGTATTTTAATATTTCTTGCAGATTTCCATCTTCCTTCAAAGCCGTTAAAGCAGGTCGATCAGAAGCCACTCCAGCTAAAGGCTCACTGACGTCAGGAAAGCAAATTCCCCTGCAGATGGGTACTTCTACGGGGCTTCAGTCAGAAATTGATTTGGTACATTTATGATAATTGATGAATATTTTCTTTCCTAAATTTTCATTTAATAGCCTAATAGTATAATTCATATAATTTTTACAAAATGTTTTTTTTCTTGCGCTGTAACAGAAATTATCGGCAAAACTGTTTTCTTCACTGCGTATGCTTAGAAATGTTCTTATCAAGGAGGCTGGAGATGGCACATGTGCACACCACATTTTCGGGTTTGTTTATATTCTCATCTTCTTCTCTGTTCCTTTTTACTTCTATTTAGAAAAGCAAGTTTTTTAACCAAAAGATAATTTTAATTTTTGTGATAAATTTTTGGCTGAGCTTACAAAGTTACTTTTAAGTACTTGCACTTTTAATCTTTTTTGGCTTAACGAAACATTGTGATTATATTCCGGCTTAAGGGCTCATCCAATTTGGGAATTATGTTTAAAAGCATAATTGCATATTCTAATATACTCTCTTGCTATTTTTCTCTTTCCTCTTCTAGAAATGCTCAATTACAGCAGATCAGCAACAAAATACCCAGAACTATAGGTGAACTTCAAGATATTAGCGGCATTGGCAAGTAAGTCATAGAAATTTGTAAAAACTTAAACTTTAACGATCTTACTGACGCTAATTGACACGATGGTTCAGGGGAAGAATAACCAAATATGGAGATCGAGTGTTGGAAACCATTGAAGCTACCATAAGGGAATACCGCAAAGACAGAAATAGCAGCAGCAGTAATGATAGTACGGATTCAAAGAAGAGAAGACAGTCGACTGATGTCCCGAATGGGAATTCAGAAGTTGACAATGACTTCACTGAGAGCAATACTCGCTCCAAGAAAAGGTTTGTGAAAAAGCAGAACAAGGATTCAGAAAGAGTCAACCATACAGAACCTTATTATAATGATTTATGTGAGGATATTGATTTCGATGACAACCTATTTAACGTAGGTCGCAATGATGGAAGAGTTTTACCTTCATGGTCAACCACTGGAAATTAGGATCATGGTTAAGAGTTATATAGGTTCCAAGTGTGTCCTTGAGGGGATAATATATTATTTGTGATCCTGTTTTAGGTTTCATTAGAGGATGAAAATGTCCTATTTTCAATGTGTAGCCAAACAAATTTGTAGTTCAGGCAATGTAAATGAATTTTAACAGTCAGCATATTTTTCTTCTTGTCATGCATCTTGCATTTGTATTGAGACACTTTGAGGCCTAGTGATGGCAATGGGGCGGGTTCGGGGCGGGGCACCCCCGTCCCGCCCCGTTTCATGCCCCATTTAGTTTTTTTTTAACCAAAAATTTTCAATTAAATACAAATTCAAAATTTTATAATCCAAAACAAACAATACTTAAAATAACTACATCAATATCCAAACCAAGTAATGAAAACAAACAATGTCCAAAATTAAATTTTCAATTAAATATAAATTCAAATTTTATAATCCAAAGCAAACAATACTTAAAATAATTACATTAATATCTAAACTAAGTAATGAAAACAAATAATGTTCAAATTAAACAAATAATGTTCAATTTTTTTTTTAATATTTAACTAAGCGGGGCACCCTCGCCCCGCCCCGCGACCCATGGCGGGGCGGCAATCCTCGCCCTGCCCCGCCCCGCCCAACCCGTCGGGACGGGTTTTTTTCGCCCCATTCAGGACGGGGCATGTTTTTTTGCTATCTCTATTTTGAGTTCAATACTAGATGAATAATATTATCTAGTACTAGTGGTGTTAGAACATCAATCGAGATAATCATATTTGATAGGTTTAATTAAATAAATTATGTGACACTGTATTTAAGTGAATCTATCATTTAATACTATGTAATTGTCATATAGATTGGCGCTTGACATCAGTAGTGTTGAATAACATTACTTTTAATAGATGGTGTCACTCCACTCCAACACCAACCCACCAAATTATGTGTTGAAATTTTTTAATATTTAACTAGGCGGGCGGGGCACCCTCGTCCCGCCCCACCCCGCGACCCATGGCGGGGCGGCAATTCTCGCCCCGCCCAACCCCGCCAACCCGTCGGGGCGGATTTTTTTGCCATCTCTATTTTGAGCTCAATACTAGATGAATAATATTATCTAGTACTAGTGGTGTTAGAACATCAATCGAGATGATCATATTTGATAGGTTCAATTAAATGAATTATGTGACACTGTATTTAAGTGAATCTATCATTTAATACTATGTAATTGTCATATAAATTGACGCTTGACATCAGTTGTGTTGAATAACATTACTTTTAATAGATGGTGTCACTCCACTCCAACACCAACCCCAACCCACCAAATTATGTGTTGAATGCTAAGCCAAGTCNCCAACCCACCAAATTATGTGTTGAATGCTAAGCCAAGTCTAGAAAAGAATATCTTAGCTCTTGTTTGGTACACATTAAAATTTTCATTTTCATTCTTCTACTTATTTTCAACTACACATTTTTTAATAAAATAATATTTTTATTACATTAATAACTTTTCTTTCATTTTTCAACAACACATTCTTTATCAATTTACTATTTCAGAATATATTCTTTCAAAATAATGTGGCTCAAACACACGCTTAATGTATTTACAATTTACATATTTTCAGTATTTTAATAAAACATACTCTGTTAATTTGTTGTTATCATTGCATTAAAGAAAAAAAATCATAAATATGATACTATAAATGGTTTGAACTTACTAAATTACCCTTTGAAAATTATAAGGGCAATTGTATTCCCACTACATTTAATTGCACTTAAGGACTTCAACATTTATTTATTATAGCTTTTATAACATTATTTGTTTTTAATGCATTCTTATCCTCAATCTTTTGTTAATTATCACATTTCATTTTTAATAATACTTTATGTTCAAAAGTCCATTGGAAAGACGTGATTTTACTTATTTGCTCACCATATATTTTTTTAAAACAGTAGAAGTGCGATAAAGTGCTTTTGTTACTTTGTGTTTTGGATCCAAAACATATTTTTACTTTGCTCACATTGTCATGCAAGTAGTGATTCAGAATATTATTACGTTATAGTGCATAAATAAATAATACAAAAAAAGACGCGCAACGAGTTATATAAACAATTTTAATACAAGATTTTTTTCCCCCTAAAATGAAAGTATCTACTATGTCAAATTAACTGTATGAAAGTCTTTAAATGATGGTAAATAGATATGAAATACTTGATTGCGTAAGGGTCTACAAAAGTCTAAAAATTCATTAAATTCTATATAAGTTATTCAATTAAAAAAGTCTTTAAAGTTTAAGGGCTTGTTTGGAAATGAATTTTGAAAATTATTTTCAACCCACATTGTATTTAACTCATAATTTTTCCTATTTTTTTAACAACATTTATAAAAATAAATCCACTTGAAAAATATCTACCGTACAATAGTTAAGAGTTTTAAAAGTCCAAATTGAATACGAGAGACTCATTGTGCAAGGTTGGATACCAATGTGCTCCTCTTTAAAAAATGGAAAATTAACTGATTATTAGTAGGAAATCGAAGGAGCGGTTTTCTTTTATTCTTTTCATAAATCAGATAAAAATTCCCCTTGATGAAATAGTGCAGAATTTTCTTTATTTTGGGGCAAATTTGTAATCTTGTAGTCCATTTCTCGTTTTAGAAAAAGAAAAAATTAACTTAAAATAAAATAAAATAAAATAAACAATGAATGTAGAATGATTAAAGGTTAGAGAAATGGGCTTGAGATGTTGGAAACTGGACTTTTGACAACGGTCCAATAACTTTTACAAGTATTGGAGAACAGGCCCAAGTTATTCACAAGACCCATCATCACCTGATTTATTTTTTAAATATTATTAATTGCTTTATTTGCTGGTTATTCTGTTATGACTTACAATCATGCTACAAGTACACTAACTTTGACATCAAGTTTGACATTGTATCACGTGTCGACATGAGTTTTTATTTATTTTGCTTATTAAAAAATACGATGGACAAATGAGTTTTTTTACTTTATTTTAAAGAATTTTTTTGAGAGAAACTTTTAATTTGAGAATAAGAATACAATGAAAAAGGTTCGAGATATAAATGTGAGAATGTGTAACTGTTATGAACCTCTTCTGTAATTAAAATATAGTTTAGTTTTTAATAATTGCAACGCGAATATATTTAGCCTTTTTTTTATATATATGTAGAATTTTTATCTTTAACCTTATACTAATTAGCAAATATCGTATTTGATTGTGGTTTATATAAAAAAATAAATAAAATAGTGTGCTTTAAAATGAATAAATTTTTTTTATCGTACTTTTGCATTTGTTGTATTCTAAAATATATGATTAGATAATAAGTCCTTGTTTAATTCCCATATTTTCTAAAATACATTTTTTCCTTTTTTTTTTAAATCATACATTTTCAATAAAATAATATTATACGTAAATTCAAAACTCTTCTTTATTTTTTAGGATTCTACTGCCCGTCACTCAAGAGGGAGCATGTGGTGCTCTTTGTTTGTCCAGAGCTCACGTGGCCTTAGAAAAATAACAAAATCTTATTTTTTTTAATTACATGTTTTTCATTAATCTACTATTTCAAAATGTATTATTCACGGAAAATAGGGCTCGAGCATGCTATAAGTGTTTTACATCCTCCTAATGGACCTTTTTTTTTTTTTTAAAAAAAGGAAACCATTATCATATATGAGTGCTAAATAATGGAAGATTGAAGATGAAAATGAGTCGAAACAACGTAAGGAACATAAGTGTTATTATGAGCAAATTTTGATGGCCTTAAGTACAATTAAAATGTGGTATAACTAATAAAAAATATTATATAATTACCGTGAAAACTACTTTTGATAAATATTATTACCATGAAAAACTACTTTTGATAAATATACTACAGTTATTTACAAATATAGTCCTGGTACACTAAAAACAAATAAATGATACGCCTCTACCTCTCTCTCTTCACCTAACACACACTTACATTTTCTAACAACATTTTTCTAAAATTACATAGATGGAATTCACTTCACATAGTTGAGGGTGAGTTAAATAAATAAATAAATTATATGTATGTATGCATGTTGTGTTGTGTTGGGAGTCCAAGCCAAAAAAAGGAAAATAATATTCATTTTTTCTATCATTTCTATAAAATTTGCTGCTTTCAAACATGCAGTTTAGTTAACTTACATAATAGGGGTTAATACCCTAAATAGTCACCGAACTTTGTCAAAAGTTCCCAAGAGGATACCGAACTTCAAAACTTTCATAAATAATTATCGAACTTTGCAAAAAGTTTCTAGGGGGTCACTGAATTTCAAAACTTTCCTAAATAATCACTGAACTTTACCAAAACTTCACTAGACAGTCACTCAACTTTGTAAAAAGTTTTTAGATGATCACTAAACAATTGATGTATGGGATCCCAATTTGCAATGTTCGGTGACCTTTTGGGAAATTTTGGCAAAGTTTAGTGACTATGTAGGGAAGTTTTGAAGTTTGGTGACCTTCTATGAACTTTTTGCAAAGTTTAGTGACTATTTAGAGAAATTTTGAAGTTCGGTAACCTCTAGGGAACTGTTTAGGGTATTAACTCTACAAAATAGTGGTAATGGTTTGCTCTTTGGTTGTTTTATAATTGATATTTGGAAAAGATTAACTGATAAATGATTTATCGATAGGCTTGGATTAGGGGCGGAGCAAGCCCGTCAAAGTAGGGGGTTCCAGAGTTGAAGGGATGGGGGCCCCTGATTTTTTTTTTTTTGAAACATTGTCTGTTAAAATGATGAAAGTTGGTATTTTGTTATGGAGAAATGAAACAAAAGAACATAAATAAGGGTACGGTATTAAGAAAAAAAAAATCAAAAAACAACATAAATTAATGTACATTAGTTGAGGATTTAAAAGATGATTATGTCCTCATGGAGATATGTTAGTAATCGACAATTATTTTCTGGACGCTTACAATTCTTCTGGTTCAAATTTCAAAGTTAGAAGTTCAAAATTCAAAGTTAGAAGTTAAGACTTGAACATATACGCATAATGCATTTTAATTTTTATAGCTGAAGAAGCCAAACTTTTAGCATTCTCGTTCAGTTAATATCTGTAGATGAGTTTAAAGTATTGCTTTTCCCTACAATAAAAAGGTATCTCGCACAGACACTCTAACACTTAGAGAACCTGAAATCTCAGTACTCCAAGAAAAATAAACATTATGAAATTTATGAAAAACTTTTTCAAATGCTTAGAATAAAAAAAAAAACAAAAATGTAAAAAAAAATTTTTTTTTTAATTTGGGGGTGGGGGGTCCGGGTCCCCCCAGGACCCCCCTCCCTTGGCTTGGATTGTACACAATAATTTAAAAGATAATTAAATAATTATTTATATTTCTATTTAGTGTCTATTTGAGCCCCATTTTTTTTTTTTTTGTGTCAAAAATGCATTTTCAAATAATATTTTATTGGAGAATGTGTGGTTAAAAAATAAGGAAAATGTTAGGGTTTGCGTATAATATTATTTTATTAAAAAATATACGATTGAAAATAAGAAAGAGAAATATATATTTTGAAAATAACGAGTATCGAACAAGGGCTTAAGAAGTAAATAACATGTGAAAATGAGGTGTAAGCAGATTTTAT
Source organism: Fraxinus sp. D2006-0159 (assembly GCA_903798375.1). Taxonomy (NCBI): domain Eukaryota; kingdom Viridiplantae; phylum Streptophyta; class Magnoliopsida; order Lamiales; family Oleaceae; genus Fraxinus; species Fraxinus sp. D2006-0159. The sequence continues at coordinate 17,956 of CAIGRQ010090228.1, forward strand.
TTTGATGGCAATATGACTACCCTTGGATTCCTTTTATGTACGTCGCCTTGTTTAGCAGGGTTATAACATTTTATGACATGAATATCAATTACCAAAAAGGAAAAACTGTAATATTTATCTCTATTCTATATAGTCTTTTTAGAAAGTCAATCTTCAACGACTCTCTCTCCCCCTAGTAACGTGGTCTCCAACTTATAGGTTTCATATGGTGTTTGTCTTCAATGATTGGTTCTAATTATCATAATCGCACGAGTTAAAACTTATCAAAAATGCAAATTTATCCGTATTTTAGTTAAATGAATTAAGAGTAATAGATAATATAAAGAAACAACTATAATTGTTGGCGATCCACCACTATCAAATCAAAGTGCACAACACAAATCAACATGCTTCGGGATTCACGTCATGAACACAGCCCCACCAGTATTTCGTACCGATCCATGTAGCAATGATTTTAGTGTCACATTATCCAGTGCATAAATATATTATAATTTTATTTGCCAATGTAACAAGGATCACACTATTACATAAATTGATACGAAACAACGGTGATTTGAATTTCGTTGTTCAATAATAAATCGATTTGATTAACACACTTCAATAAATTACCCTCCACTATCGCTATAGCATGTTTTTTTTTTTT